>VZTO01014726.1:30288-228375 GCA_013400615.1 Syrrhaptes paradoxus
TTCCTAATGAGAACAGCTGGGAAATGTTATTGTCTCCTTCAGTAGAGTTTGAAAGCCCCTCCATCTGGACAATTTGATTCCCAATGTAAATACAGAGAAGAGAGGGAAGAGAAGAATGGTGTCCCAAGGGAGCTCCTTCACCCTCCACTACCCCCCATCTCTGCCTGAGGTGACTTTCTCCCCCTTCCCTCATTGTCCTGGCTTTTAGGAACAGTGCCAGCCACGCTGCTGAAGGGGAACTGAATAGGTGATGGTAAATTGAAATTAACATCTAGCAGCAAGGAGTACAAAGCAATGATTAATGGCTTTTTAATGCTCCACTGTTTTACACTCAGAGCACTTTGTTTTAATGGTGTTTGCAGGGAACGGAGAATAAAAAGTGTGTGTATGTGAGAATGGAGCTCTGTACACACATATCTTTCTCACTTTCTGTAATTTTCACCATTAAGCAGAGACAATCTAGGACTCTAGCTTAGAATTACGTAGCAAAGCCTTATATCTCTCTCATCTAGCGCATCACAACTAAAAATGGAACGGAACAAAGTCATTAAAAGAAATATCCTCTAACTATCAGTTACCCAGATAATTGTTTTCCTGCTTTTGGTTGAGTTACAAAGTGGACCACTTGATTAATTAAATTAGTTTCTATAGCTTCCTCCACCCTTGCCTTAAGGAAGGTTCTAGTTAGGCTTTACTGCATGACAGTTATTTGTCTTTCAGCCTGTTTAAGAGATATGGCTTCTTCAGGACCATCTCCATGGGTAACAGTTTCAGCTGTTCATCATTTCATATGTGGACATACGCCAGTAGTTATCTGTGTCATCCGTCTAGATGAACACTTAGAAGAGCCATGCATCCATCAGTCATTCTTACACAACACTTTCTCTTATTTTTTTTTAATTAAAAAATTACCTCCTATAAGCATTTTCAAATTTCTATCCAACAATACTATCATACTGCGTTGGAGATGAAGTTCATCTACTGTGACTGCATCCAATGTCCAATCAAATGTGATTTGCAGTAGAGTTGATCAAGGTCAAATTGGATGAAGCTGTGATCAAGTGAGATCGGTATTAATGAGTGAGATATTTATTAATGATCCTCTCTGATCTTGGAATATCTACTCTATTCACTTGCTGCTGGAGGTCTGCAGAGTAGATCTTTCCTTGTGACTTGGTGGTCTAGATCACTTTGTAGGCTATGGAAGGAAACAGGTGCTTCAGGCATGACCTTATCTTCTAAAGCAGGTATCTAGAATAAGTCAGATGGATGTTTCCCTCGAAGTAGTTCTTCCCCCTGGGGAGAAAAAGAGTTGGATTACAAGTTCAGATGGTGATACCCACCTGTAGATACCTGCAGTTAGCTGAGATGAATTCCATCCTTTGGTTTAGGCTGATGGCACAACCTTTGCTTTTAGAAACCTAGTTAAAAATATTTCTGCTCAATAGTGCACTGCAAAAGGTGTCTAGTAGACTGTGTTCCTACATTTCTCTACAAATAAATCCCTACCAGAGGAATCATGTGCATCAAACAACAGACTTTTAGAAAGAGAGCAATACAACGTCACCAAATTTGGCAAGCGGCTCCTTCAGGAAACCTAAGTATTTTGTATTTTAAAGCTCAACACCGCATTGACCCTGCTCAGGTTTCTTTTTGATTCTGCAGGAACAAAAGCAGGGAGATTTCTACCTGGGAATATCACTTGACACAAATTGAATACTTGGTATAATTATGTGTAAAAGCTCCCCTGTTACAGAAAAAAAAAAAAAGACTTTAATAATCTGGTTTGCGGGTTAAAGAAAGAAACACAAAGACAGTACACTCCTTAGCCAGACAGGGGGGACGTTTGTTAGCATTGCTATTGATTAGAAACTATGGCAAAGCCCCAAGAAGCACTAATGTGAATTTGAGACAAGGAGCAACTGAATGATCTTATTGCAGGATGCATGATCTAGAGCAGGATCCATGCTGCTGATGTTCAAGTCTTTGATCCCCTCTGCTGTCCTTATGAAGAGCTACTGGCAAAAAACTCTTCCCCAGACCCTCACTGGAGCTGCTAACCTTGAAGTCACGGCTAGCTACCTGGGAGCAGTGCAGAGGTCCAGCTGGGCTTTCTGGAAGTGAGGTTCTTCTGGAGCATCCCATGTTGTTCTGGATGGCAGAATATATTCAACACTGCTTCAGTCTCAGCTGGGAAATCTGACAACACTGGGAACTCTACCAAGCATGAGAACAACAAACATGATGGCTAACAAATGCAGGGGAAAAAAAAACAAAAATCCAACCCCAGCCTATGTATCCCATAACACTGAAGCTTTTCTGAATCAACACGTCACTTTCCTATTTTCCACAAAAAAGTAAAGGAAATTTGGGATCTATCTGTGGCCATTTCAGGGCTTGATGCTTTGACAAATATTTTAAGAGATCTTGGGCTTCTCCTTGGGAAGACTTTGGCAAACTAGTAAGACACGTTTCATGAGTGATGTTATTTTCATGGCTATCATGCTGATGATACCAAAAATGGTTTGCAAACAACCGGAAAAGCTGTTTCAGGATAAGAGGCTTGTAATTGGTTTGATGAGGTCTGAAAACACATCCCATATCCTAACACATCATGCTGTTGTGCCTGAGCACAAGCTCAGGAATCATTGGCAACCACTAAGAACAGCTTATTTCTGCCTGTGCTATTAGCGTGACTTTGGGTCACACAGAATCACAGAATCANTCCACTTTCTAACTGGCAGAAGAGATGGGAAAGGCACATATGTCAACTCACAGGCTGGATTAGAAGTCTACCACATCAGATCCTGGTGACTACAAAATGCAGAAGACTCCTAAATTTCAAACTTCGCGTCCCTGAACCTTTTCCCCTGCCATGTGGCTGCAGACGTTTAGACATTTTGGAAGAAACACCACTCATCAAGGTAGTATAGTTCACACTTCCCTGAAAGGTGAATTAATTCTGGAAGTTGTTCTCTCCCTAATTTTCCTGTAAATGTAGACTGCACTACCCACATCTTTTATGCACAGAAGTGACCTCCATGACAGCACATCACCATAGTTAGAAAGATGGAGAGTGCTCAGCTACCCACCTGTCCTCTGTTTCTCCGTCTCTCTAGAAAGCACACAATCCAACTTGACATAAACCTTTATTCTGCTGCTCAGAGACAGTTCGTTTATCATCTTTCGCTTCCACTTGCCTTTTTATTCAAGTCCTCCTGTGCTAACAAGAGGTCTTTGTGGCTGTCACTCGCAAAGGGATCAGCTCGTCCAGATATGATGTATCACATGCTCAATTTATTATGGCCAACGAGCAGATCTGCAAATTGCACGACCACATCTGCAAACAGCGTGACAAACTGCACTTCAGTGCAGGCTCTTTCCTTTCAGTATTAATCTTCTCCTCCTCAGTCCTCCGACTCTCCCCATTAGCTCTATTGCTTCTACAATACCCACTCCCACTTTCACCTCCCCACTGCTCTCGTTTCTCCTTTTCTGTGGCTCTGGTATCAGATTTGCTCAGATGACAATCTGAGATTCATAGCTCTCTCCCCTCCTTCTTAGCACAGGGATTCAGGACTCAACAGCAACAGGCAAATAGATCATCTAATGAAGGAAAGGTTTCTCCTTACTGCTCAGGACCAATGGCACATTTGCCATCAGTTCTCTATCCAGACAGCACTGGGCACAGGCACACATCACCATCAAAGATGCTACAGTAAAGGGTTATTTGAACGTAAGTGGTAGCAATGATCAGTCTCTTGTACCAAGAATAACAGTAATATTACTACTACGAACAAAACAAATCTATTCACGTGATAGGCTGCTGAGTGGGCTGAGTTCCCATGGCAACTGTCAGCAGTGAAGCTTGTAGGAAGAAAGTAAGTATTCTCTTTGAAATGGTTCTGATTTTTTTTTTTTTTGCTACAAAGTTCATACAGCATAGAAACATGCATCAGATTCTTTCATTAGTTAGACGAAGTGCTCCCCACCTCCCCAGCAGCCCCTCAAGCCTAAATTATCCATTTTTGGTTTGCATTTACCTTTGAGGTCAGAAATTTGTACAAGAGATCATAGTGAATGGGATCCCAGATGCTGGTGTTTTCACTCAAGCTGTTTACCTTCATCCCTGGAGAGGTTCAAGGCCAGGCTGGATGAGGCTTTGGGCAACCTCGGCTAGTGGGAGGTGTCCCTGCCCATGGCAGGGGGTTGGAACTGGGTGATCTTTAAGGTCTCTCCCAACCCAAACCATTCTAAAATCATGCCAGCATGAGAGGGAAGGGAGGACGATGACCATTGTGGATAGAAACTGGGGAAATAAACATTGATCTGGATGAGAGCAAGGAGTATCACCTTTTGGCATGGGTTCTCAACCCAGCCATAGAGCTTGGTGTTTTTGCCTCCTTGCCAAGGGTAAGAGGGCTCACAGAGGTCTAAGCCAGACAAAAGCAGTCTAAAAGTTGTGGAGACCACAGTTTAAGGTGTATTCAATGAGACTTGTGTTAAGGGAGGGAAGGTGCTGAATGAATTCAGTTACTGCTTGCTGGCCCCACGCTGTCAGCATTGATGGGCTCCAGCCTTGGTCTGCAGACAAGTCAGGATGAGACAGAGAGGACCGTCAGCATTATTTTGGTTCCTAAGTGCTCAGGAGTCTATCTCACATCTGTTTTGGGGCAAGGGGTAAATCCAGAGGGCTCACCTTTGCTCCAGCCACTGCTTATGCATTTTGCATGAGTGAGTCATTGGATAAAACCAGAAGCACAGTTTGGAAAAGGAGCCAGGATTGAATCTTGCTTAACCACTGTGTTACAAAACCAGACTGCTCTAGCTGATTTTGGCTCCCATGAACTTTTGCAAAATCCTTCTAAAACCTTAGCAGGGTCTTTCTAAGCCATGGGCTGAATGGAGGTGGACAGCAGATCATCTTTTCTGCCATGTGAGTGAACCTCCCCAAGCAAGGCACGATGTTGAGAGAAGCCTGCAGCTCTCCAAGGATGGCTGAGACGAGGAGGCAGCTGGCTGAAGCTCACCTCAATGGTCCTCTTCAGAGAAGGTCCCCTTCCCCACCTCTCACTCCAAATGTTTCTCTCTTTCTCCCTTCCTTCCTCACTTCACTTGCAAACACCAAAGGTCAACCCAACAGGGTCACTTTGGATGCGTCTTGCACATCCAAACAAAGTACAGGCAAGAAACCTTTATCAGTGTGGAACCATGCATCTGCTTGCCTCACCCTGGGGAAGTCACTGGATTTCCTTGAGTTCAGCTGAGTCCAGAAACTGTCGCAGAGTATCCACCCTGCTACACCACCCAAGGTTTGTGTAATTAAAAAATTGTCAGCTGTGATGTAATCATCATTTTGAGGAAGCATAGCGTGTATTGCTTACTTTGATAGGGTTCAAACACCAGCTCTGATTTTTGACTCACTTTATTATAATTTTTTAAGTGTGCTGTGGAAATGTGTCACCCCTTATGATTATATTAAGGCAAAAAATTACAGAAGTGACACAAATTACTAATTACTTTATTATGCAGTGATTAAAGAGGAAAAAAAGGAGAAGAAAAGAATGAAAAGCTAGAAGTTGCTTCAGCAAATTCTATTTTTAAAGAAATAATTATTGGGTTTCAAATGTACTAAATTAAGTAATTCTCTGCCAGATTTCTTCCCCCCTTTTAATCTTCATTCTTGGCTGCGTGGCTGGCTTTGCAGTCAATGCTGTGCTGCAGTGCTGTGCTTTGCCCCATATTATTATTAATTATTAGCAGCATGGTAGCGTTCCCTGCCAAATGCAGAGTCATGCTGCCTGTGCTAGGTGCCACCCAGGCACTGAGATGTGAGGCCAGGAGAGCTTCTGGGCACCTTGAATCCTGTGTTCAGTTTTGATCCCCTCACCACAAGGACATTGAGGGGCTGGAGCAGGTCCAGAGAAGGGCAACGGAGCTGGGGAAGGGTCTGGAGCACAGGGCTGACGAGGAGCGGCTGAGGGAGCTGGGGGTGTTTAGTCTGGAGAAGAGGAGGCTGAGAGGAGACNATGTTGGGTTGACAGTTGGACTTGATGAACCTTGAGGTCTTTCCCAACCTTAATGATTCTGTGATTCTCTGGTTCTATGATTCTATGAAATAGACCAGGCAGCCAGAGCTCATACATTTTGCAGACACACCTCATGGCTTGTCCCAACTGATAAGTGCTGGAAACCCTCCATGTGGTCAAGGGACAGCAGAGGGCCCTGGGAGCACATCACATCACAGGAAAAAAAACAAAGAAAATCACTTTTGCAGCTGGGATGTGTGTTTCTGAAGGGTCTACAGGAAGTGTCCTGATGTGCAACCACTATGGTGATTATCTGCTTTAGCTTTGGGGGCTGCGGCTCTCTGGGTTACTGGATTTTCCCTGGGAAGGGTTGTTTTCCCCTCCCTCACCATAGTAGAAGTATTTTTTCTCCCACAGGGATGTGGGAAACCATAATGAGATCTTCTCACCCTCACTTGGAGAGGTGGTCAGGTATAAGAGAAGGCAGGAGTGGCAGGCATGTTGGTACAACTAAACTGTGCCCATGCAGGAGCTACTAGGATGCTCCTCAGCACTCTCGAGGGCTCTAAGTCATGGTGAGCATCCCAGGAGATGCTAAAGTATCCCAAGCGCAGTGGTGAGTCCTGCGCTGCGATGGCATTTAGGTGAGCACATGGGGATGGAAGAGGAGGTGAGGACGTGGCTGGCACAGGGTCTGCATCCTGCTGAGGAAGAGAGGACAGCATAGAAGTCAATAGAAGGGATCCTGGTTTGTGGCAGAGTGAGAAGGTAGGAGTGGCACGTCTGCTTGGAGATGCCATTCCCCAAGCCAGGTCCCTCTGGCATGTTGCAGGGAATATAACCTTGAGCCAGGATCCAGGCAGGGGCTGAACCACGGTCTGGAGGGAAAGAGACTCGGGCTTCTTATTTCTGATGGGGTCTCGTGCCCAAGGGGGGACTGGCCACTTGGCAATACCACTGTCTGGATAATCACAGTGACTTTAGGGCAACACAATGGATGAGAAATCTCTGATTTCTAAAGATCTGTTCAGCACTTCAAACAGTCCTTTCTCTCGACTCCCAGGCTGCAGGGAAATGTTTCATATCGTCTTGGATCACAGAAATGCATGCTGACAGTTTAACAGCCTGCTTCTTAACAATGTTTAGGCACACTCTGTGCCAGGATAGCTATTGCCCAACTTTGTGCCAAGTTCAGTACGTCCTGTTTCTCTTATTCTTTCCTGTCATACAGATTTTGGTAAGCCTGTGTACCCCAAACTCTCCCAGGACCTCCCCTCTCTCCCTCCCCTGTAATTAAACAAGAACTGTTGACAGCTGCTGTTGAAGCCAGTTCCAACTCTCCAGAAATTTTCAGCAAATAATAAGAGAAGCTCTGAAACAAGAAGTCAGCTGAATTCAATAGAGGAGAAGGAAGATTCTCAGCAGTCCTAAGGGACTTCAGTTCAGAGAAGTGCCACTGACACTGAACAAGAGAAAGGAAAAGCAATGCCTAACGTTTTTTGCTGTCTGGTGAGATACCAAGACCAGCTCACAGAGGAGAGGAGGGGTTTGCAAGGCTTTTTTTCACTTTTTACATCCAGAGCTGTGTCGTTTGCATTGCACGGAGTGTCTGAGCTGGAATATCAGCTCCAGCTCATGGGATCCTGTTATGAGAGGGTGCACCCACCATTGCCCTCTCTGGGTCCTGGGCAGAAGATAAATGGGGCTGGCTGAGGTATGGGAAAGGTTAACTTTTGGAGTGAACTTTCTGACCTTTTTATCCTTGCCAAGAGTTTGAAACACTATGGAGTCAGAAAGGATTTGCGGTGGACATTTCTTTAAGCAAGGAATTTGACAGATATTCTTGCTCTGCTGAACTTGCTTTGCTGACTGCTTGGTTAAGTCCTTTAAACAATGGTATTGTGATAAAAAATGTCGCATAACTAAAAACATCGTAATTGCTAAAAAATGTTCTCATTAACAAAAAAGTTCCCCTTTCAAATTCCCCTATTCAAGCAGCTCTATAAGCTTTTAAGCCTTCAAGCACCAGTAAATGACATCTTTACTAAGAATGGCTAGTTTACATGAGCAAAGAAATGGAGAGGGAATCTGGGTTTAATGCAGATGGAGAGGGAAGTGTTTGATCTTAGCACAGACTGAGGTTCTAGACTTCCAAAATGAACTCCTCTTTGCTTAGTCAAACCCATAGGTAAAAGCTGAGAGGCTCAAAAGCTCAAAGCCAAGATACTGTGATGATGCTAAAAGGAAGTGACATTTTTCAGGAGGATGTGAATTTTCATCTATATACCCTATCTATATAGATGTGTTTTTTAGCAGAGTCATCTAAGGCTCATCCTAGATTAGTTGAGAAAGATATTTTACCATCACTGTGGCGTGCTCAGGCAGTTGTTATGATCCTGAGTCTTTCCTGCTAATGAGGAATGCTGTTTTGCATCTCAGCATGCCACTCAGGGCTTAATTCACATCTATCTTCAAAACATCTTCATATCCAGGCTTCAAAATTGTTCCCATATTCTAACTTGAGACAAGTGCTACTTTACCAGTCTGGACTAAAACTGCCTGGAAGACCTCTCTCTAGAGCTCCTCTTTTCCTTCCTAAGGATGAGATGATATGAGATGTGCTGTTTGGTGTGTATAAAACTAAGGCCCAGTTATCTATCCAGTCTTACTTGGGTGCATACCATCTACAATTCCATGAATGGTTTCATCCTCCTCACTCTTGGGTTCCTCTAGGGGTATCTTCATCCCCCTTCTCCTCACTACCTCCTCCCTGGTCCCCAGCACCAGCGACAGAGCTGCCCAGCACCCCGGGCACACAAAGATCTGGTGTTTGCTGGGCAGTGCCTGCCCGGGGCAGCAGATCTTGGCCACAGAGAACGTCCCCAACACTGAGCTCAGGCAGGTCGGTCATGAGGTGCTTGGCTGTGGGACACTTGTGGTCACAGGGACACCCAGCTCAGGGCATGGCAAACCCAGAACCATCTTGAGACCCTGAAGTGTCAAGTCTGCAAAAAGCCCACTCACCACCTTTCTGCTAGTGATGGCCAAAATCATAGAGAGTGCATATCTCTGCTGATGACTCTGGAGGTCAACAAGAAATGAATTTACATCAAAGCTGAAAAAAAAATGAGAAGGCAAGCTGGTTCTTTTTGACCCAACACAATTATTTTAAGAGGAAAATAAACATAGAAATTATGGAGAAGTTGCATTTGTGAATCACTGAACTGAAACTAAGCAGTTTTCCTTACATTTTGGGTTTTAAAAGAAAAACATTTCATTCCACATGGAACAGATAATTTTCTTCCATCTTCCTGTTTTCAGTTTTGGTCCTTCTCCTTTTAGAAATTTGGATCAGTTTTGGAATGAAAATACTACTTTGAAACAAAGTTGGAACAAGTGAAACATTCATCTTGAAATTATCCAGGAACAATTTTCTTATTTTCCCTTTTATCTCTTCTTTCCTAACCTAAATTGCTTATTAAAGTCAATGTGAATTTACAAATAATTTCAGACTTCTTCCCAGCCCCCTTTTCTTTTTAAAAAAAAATTTAAGGGAATTTACTACTCTCTGCATATACAAGTGTGAGTGTGTATGCACACCTATATATGGGTTGTGATTAAATTCTCAGCTGTGCAGAAACATTCATAGGGACACTGAGGCATGAGAGATTGCCTGTTCTGGAGTGAGTAGAGTAGGCTCATGATAACTTATATCTTTGCAGCTCCAAGGACATTTAAGCTCGAGCAAGGAGAAGACATTTCGGATGTCCTGTTGCCAGTTGCTGCCAGACTCCAGTTCTCTAGAGAGATGCTGCAGGGCATCCCAAATAGCAAGTGGCTGAATGCGTCCCTCCATCCTCTCCCGCAATCACTGCATCCCATTCGTCCCAGATGGCACAGGGGAATTAGCTGTTTCTTTTCTGACTCAATCAAGCCTACGCCAGCTACGCATTTCCCACTCCCCCCGCTGCTGAAAAGCAAACAATCCGTTAGGGCTTCGCTGACTGGATCTGACATTTCCCAGGTGCAGATTAACACCCCCTCGGGGCTTCAACACGGTGAAAATCAACTCATCGTTTGTGCGTCACTTCCCATCACCGCTCCCAGTAACAAGGAGCCCCAGCACCTGCCACTGGAATGGTTTTCCAAGGTGTTTGACTTGGCATGGGAGGGATGAACAGGGAACGGTGGCATGTCATTCACGGCACAAAGTGTTCAGGGATAATATCGTTATGGTAATTGGCATATAATAATTTTGGTATGGGTAATACCCATATTAGGGTATTCCCACCTTCCCCTGATTATTCCCTTAGACTGTGGATTGAAGCTGTGTGGTCTTTGGAGATGGAAGCAGCTTTAGATATCCCTTCCTTTTGCTGGCTGACCATGGATCTTGGGAAGGGTGTTCTGGGCTCCATCCATCTTCTGAAACATCGGTGTCTAGTGCCACTGCAGGCACCCAAGTTATCCAGGACATCTGCAAGAGGGTAGTAAAGGTAGTAAAGGTGTTAAAATCTGTATGAGGCTGGGCAGGCATGGTGGCACCAGGTCAGAGATGAGTATGCCTGGTGTCTCAGCCTCCTGCCCCACTCCCCTATTTCTCCCCTTCCACCTCTGAAGCTGTTGTTTGCCATTCCAAGTGTCTGCTCCTCCTTTGTACTCTGATCTCATCCCTCCACATACATACAAAACCTGCACACCAAGGGGCTTTAAACTCCCCCACCCTTCACTGGAGTCCAACTCAGGCTGGAGGATGGGGTTGTTGGATCTCACACCGTAGCCAGAGGCTAGCTGACAGAGCTGAAAGCTCTTTGGAGGCCACATCCTTCTTCATTAGCACAGACAGAGGTCTAATCCTGCCCTTCTTTCTCCTTGCACTGGGCTGCTGTGGGGATCATCTCACCATTTCCAAACTGTGGTTTGGAACCTCTCTGTGAGGCTGACAGGCACTCACCGCCGCTGGAAATTAGCTCCTGTAGTCTGCAGAAGAAGATGCATTCATTACCTCATGCCCCTTGAGACACCCTCAGTGCTGGAAGCAAGCACGAGGCTGGTGTGGCAGCTCCTGGGGACTTACAGTCAGAGCTCTGCACCAAGCTCAATAAAAGTCCAGGGCCAGCAACACATCCCTGTCCCCTCCCCATCCCAGCTGTCCTTGCCAAAGTCGTCAGGCACTTTGCAACCCCTTCCCTCTCCCGGAGGCAGCTGCTGCCATACACCCCGCAGAGTTAACTCATTCTACCTGAACGCGGACAAGCTCTCCCCTGCGTTCCCATTAGTGCTGTTTGAAAGCCATGATCCGCCACCTCGGCTTCCCGGCATCCCGCTGCTCCTTCTTGCACAGCGCAGGCTTTGCCAGGAGAGTTTCTGTCATTTGAAACAATGAGGAGGCAAAGGCTTTTAAAAAAAAAAAAAAAGCAACAAACTCAAATTCAGGCACTTTTTTATGATGGACAGAATTATTCCTCCCCTGCCTGCCCCCCAGAAAAAAAAAAATTTTACCAAATCCTCCAGGATTATGAAATACATTGGGTATGTAGATGGTGTTTTCTCTCTTCTGATTAATCTCAGCGAAGAACTGTTTCGTTTGGGTGGTTTTCACCGTATTTCTAGTCATTATTCTAGTGTGATGATCTAGCTAAGGGAATGTCTCTAAACTTCCGAGTATCTGAGTGCCTCTGCAGTGTTTCTCAAGCCACACAGCCCTACAAAGGATGAGGCTTGCAGCTAGAAAAGCAAGCGGCAGACTTGTTCAGGGACACAGAGTAACTCAGTGACAGAGCCAGGGATTTGAACCAAGTGCCAAGCTGGTCTCTAACACTCTGTCCTAATAATTCAAGATGCTTCAATTCCCTTCTGTATCCAAAGATAAAAGGGTTTGGAAGCACCTGGAACCTGCTCTCTCCCTGTCTGCATGCAAACCTACGGCTGTGCCCTGGTATTGCTCCTTTAAAAAGGACCGATATTTCCCTTGCTGCATCCCGTGAGCTTGCAAAGGCAGCAGCAGGGGTGGGAACAAGGCTCTGACAGAGGATCCAGAGCAGGATGTAAATGAGCATTCAGATAGAAGCGTAAGGGCATTGAAGTGGAGTGAGCAAAACTGGATTTGTTACTGTCCTGGGTTAAGCTGAGACAGAGTTAACTTTCTTCATAACAGCTAGCAAGAGGCTGTGTTTTGGATCTGTGCTCAGAAGAAAGCTGATAAAAGTGATGTTTATGCGGCTGCCAAGGTCTTTCAGCTTCTCTGGCTGTCTACAAACAGGAGAAGCTGGGAGGGAGCACAGCTCCCAGTCTGTGAAGGAGAGACTGTCTCCCTCCCACTGGCTGCCAAACCTTCCCCTCTGCAGCCCCCCTCCTCCTCTCCCACAGCTGAGGCTGAGCACCCAAAACCCTCCTGCTATGTGCCAAAGTCTTGGGTTCTCTCCCACCCAAAGCATCTGTTGCTACGGAACTCGGGTCCTACTTGTTCTCATGCTGAGGACAAACACGCCTTGGTGCCAGCTTGTAGCAAATCTCTGGCTAGCCAGGACATCTCTGGTGTTGTCACATTGCCACAAGCCACCAGGCCAAGTATTTTTGCAGGAATTCATGGGGCTGAAGTCTTCCTTCCATCTCATGGCCCTGCTCAAAGAGAGTCTTCACTTGCAGTTGAAGTTGCTCTCCTAGCCAGTGCTCGGACACTTTTCCAGCCAGAACATTTTCCCCCTGGCCATTCCCATTCCGCAGTGTGTCTGCAGCCAGTCTGATCTGGAGTCCAAGGGAGTTTGAGAGCAGAAAGTTTGTTAGCTGCCACTGCATGGCAGCTGGTCTCAGACATGGGAATAGTCCCATCCATCTTTCATTTACTGGAATAAAAGGCAATTTGTGATTCTTGATGACATTGTCACAGCAGCTCTGAGATTGATATCCAGGGTAGTCCACCCTAGGCAAGATGTCCATCAGCCTCACATATGGACCCTGCCAGCACCATTGACTAGAGAATAGCAAAGCAATGCTGGTGAGAAGAGTCATGGTCCCTTAACAGAGAATTTTCCTTGGAGGTTACTAATATTTGTTGCATATGGACTCACCTGGGCTGGAAACCTGTTAAGCATAAGCGTGAAGAGACCATGAGTCAGCAACAGATGTTGTAGTCATTATTTTGTAGCTTGAGCTCCAGCCATCCATCACTTAAACCACAGCCACTGCAGACAGAGTACCATCCAGCCCTGAGCTCCACTGGACACAGCAGTCCTTGGAGACACTCAGTCTCTGCTGGGGAAAACTGGGTCACCAATGCCAGGGTCCTTTATAAACCCCTTAGAAATGCCATCCCCAAATATCAGTCCTGCAAGCTAGGCTCACTGCCTCCTGCGTACAGCTGAGATGAATGTTCCTGGTGGTCAATCCATCCCAACGTGTCTTTCCCACTCTCTTCACCCCTGTAGGCTCCTGGTGACAGACACTTGCCATTAAATATGATGGAGAGAACTGTTGCCCCAACACAGGCACACACACATCCTATAGAGGTTCTGGGAGCAATGAAAGCAGTGAAATAAATCACCAATAGAGCAAGTAGCTGTGATGAATTAGCAGGTGTTAAATGAACAAAGCAGGTGAGATGGCCAGGGCACTGCCAGTCTTTTTTCCTCAGTAAAGATGCGAAGGCAATGGGCAGCGGGGCTCACAGTGCCTGTAATTCCCCTTTCATACTTTGCCAGGAGTGCTTTCAGAGTCACTTTGTCGATTGAATTTGTCAGCCACCATTCTGGAGATAGCAAAGCTGCTTTAGCTGTCTTTATTGTGGTGCTCACACAAGGCAATTCCAAAGCATCTGTATTCATTCCAAGCGGCATTAGGTAGCTGATGATTCAGCCAGCTGCGGGCAGATAGCTGCTCTCTCCTTGGGATGACTGAGTAATACAGGAATAACCTAGGGATTTTGCTCCCCTTTGGTGTTCCTCTGAGTTTATTTATTTATTCTGGGCGGATCCCATTTATCACAAGCGTGCAGGAGCTGAGTTTTAAGCGCAGCATCCCCTTGGGCATGGAGAGCAGGACAAGTCTGCTTCTCATTTACTTTGGACAGCTTTGTCTTACCCGTTTAAGATGAAACCTCACTGTAGCCGGGCAGCAGGACTGAGGGACTGGAAGTTGTATGTTAGGAAAGCAAAACAGGGGCTTCTGGCTGTGGACACGAGTGGATGTGCAAGAAAGGATGAGGTTGGAAAGGTCAAATGGGAAGGTGAGAGAGTGAGCTCTATTCCTTCCTCAGCATTATGGTGTGGGAGATGCTGCGGGTCCCTGGGTTCATCCTTGCTGGCGTGAAGTCTCCTGGAGGCAAGCAAAGGTGAATTGTAGCAGCCAGCAGCAAACTCTGCAGCTCTTGCTTGCCCTCAAAGGGCCAGCCTTGCATCTGTGTAGCTGCTTGGAAATCAGTGGGTCACAAAGCAGCTGAGTCTGCTCCAGAACCTACAAAAGTCTTGAGCAGCGCTGCCTGGGTTGGATGCATTTCTGCTAACTCTTTCTGCCTGCAAGTTCAGTTTCTTTTCTAAGCTGTTGGCCTCACCCCCATCTCCACACTATGGAAGGAGATAGGGATATTTCAGCCCTCCTGAGAGAGGTGTCTGAGATAAGTGGACTTGAATCACCCTAAAGCAGCAGCTCTGATTTCTCTCCGCTGATTGCAGAGGGAATTTGATGACAGCCTTAGACCAGACACTGACTGTGAAGCAGCCCTGAGTCCAGGCTGCAGTCACTGTTCCTCTGCCCCCGCTCTGGGCTCTCAGTATTTGACCTGCCTTTTCTCTGGGAGCCACAAACTGATTTCTGAAAGTCTGTTTGCCAGTTCCCCATCTCCTCCAGTGTACCTCTGTGCGCTAGCCAAGTGCGCTCTGAACATAGGACTGGAGGACCCACAGATTTTCTACATCCCCCTTGCTCCCTGAATCAGAGTCTGGTGGCTTTCCAAACATCTCTGTGGATGCATGAGCATGCAGGATGGAAATATGCCTTTCTCTTGGAGCATCAGCAAGCCCAGCCTTACACTGACAATTTTCAGGAGTTAATCAGCCTGTCAGGGCACAGAGTAGCAGGGAAAGGAGATTCCTATCATCATGGTCAGCACATTTCGCCAGAGGAGGTGCAGGTACCATGTCCCAGGTCCAGGGTTTGTTGAGAATGTTGTACCTCCCATGCCTGTCCTAGGGATGAAGTCCAGTTCTGCCTCTCCATGTGGTCAGTGCTCGTAGGTTGCAGATGGGAAGCAGATACATAAGACAGAAAGCAGTGCTCATCCAAAAGCAGCTGTTATCCTCTGGAGTGGTCTCACCTAAAAGCACTTGTTCCACCTTGGAGGATATTGCGTGTTGCCTCACTGCCCCACAACTCACAACAGTTTTTACTTTGTGAGAGCAGGTCCTTATCTCCATCACCATTTCAAGACAGAAAAACCTTAAACTTCCTTTTCCCCAAGAGCTACTTTCTCATGGATCTCTGGGGGCATTACTGTGGTTTTCAGGGGAAGAACACAGGGTTTAGCAACTTCCTCCTCAGACAACCTGCAGGTGGGCAGATAAACGTCTCCTTCCATATCCATGTCCTTGTGCTGACTCTGTTCCTGACCTTTCCCCATCAATGTATGTTTAATTTCCTTCCAGGTGCACTTCAGAGGGGAGAAGCAAAGCTGTACTTCAGGGCCAGCTGAGCTCTCCTTGGAGATGGGTCACGGCACAGCTCTTCTGTCCATCTCTGGCCTCACTGGGAGGAAAGCTCCTTCTCTCTGCAAGGCAGGCAACAGACGGGAGAAGATGAAAGGAGGAGAGAGAGGGAGCATTTCAGGCTTGTAATTCAGTTACAGCGCAGAAAATCGATTTGCTGCGGCTCAGAGGCCTGTTTGTTTTCACAGGAAGAGAAGAACAAGCCCAACGACGGTGGTGAGATGGGGCTTGAGCCCACTGTCCAGTCCCAAATGCAACGGGGGGCTGGGAGGGGAGGATGCCATGTGCTTTCCCAGGTGCTGAGCCAAATCCAGCTCTGTGCCTGTCACATGCTGCACACAGTTGAGGCTGGGTTATGGAATTTCACACTGGAAAAAAGTTTGATGTCACCAAAGTGTTTTTTTGGCTGCAAAGTTAAAAGCTGCCTCTTGAGGATATAGCCTTGAACTTAGACACCCAAAACAGCCTTTGTGATGTCCCAGAATAAGGGAGAAGTCAAATAACGATGGCTTGTTTCTAAACTCAAAGGGCATCCAGGGCTGGTGACTGCTTGCTTTGGACCACCTAAGAAAAACAGGTGAATCTGGGCTTGAAAATTTAGCTGGAAGCACTACAGCAAGAGCAGGGAGAGAGAAACATGGAGGGGAAATATGGGGCAGAGGGTGGGTTGTGCCGCCCAACAGCCCCTGTCCTTCAAAGAGGCAGGTGGGCAGCCATCAGCTGTCTTGTGTATGAGGCCAACCCTGGCCACCAGCCTCCATCAGAAACATGCTGACCACTCTGCTGTTTTCAGTTTAATCTTTTCTTGTATTTGACACAGCCCTGAGTGTACTGGAGCAGCTCGCTGACACAAAGTGTTCAAGATGGAAAAATGCAGAGATACCCTGTGGAGCTCTTAGAAACCAAGGATACAAGAGTGTGAACTGTGTTTGCTGCCCATCAGATTCAGTCTGTAGCCTGATATCACCTAGTCCCAGGCAAAAAAAAGGAGAACTGTCTCCTGAGAGACATTACACAAACCCTCTCTGACGCAGGGTCAATGGAGGTAAAGCAGCCTGTAGTTCCAGGGTTGTCCCTTATTGTCACACATGACGACTGGAGGGCAGACCCTCTGGGAATTTGGCTGGAGAGTGTGAAGAAAGGTTTCCCAGAACAGGGCTCTTTGGGAGGCTGAAGGTAAAAAAGCTTTACCAAGCTCCTTCAGAGCTGTCTCCTTCCCCTGAGTGTAAGTGGTGACCTTTCCCTAGGTAACAGTCTTGATGAGAAACTTCAGAGACTTTCTTGTAGAGACCTGGTGTTGCTTGGCCAAACTCTGTCCTGTGCCTCAGACAAAAGCCACAGGGCTGGAGGAACACACAGTGAAGGGGGAAAGGGTAATGACCACATCAGCCTCTTGGGAAGCATCTGACATGGTCATGCTGGATGTCACCTGTGGCATGCTCCTGTCCCTACAGAGAGACAGGAGTCTCTGCCCTTTACTTCCAGTGAGTGTTGTTTCATTAGACTCCAGAACTTTGGCTCTCTGGTTTCTGCTGCTGATGGTCTTCAGGATGGTCCCCACCCCTCTCTGTCCCCTAGCTTCCCTCCGATGCAGGGATGCTGTCAGTCATCCTACTGAGACACAAGTTTCCACCCCCCGCCCTCCATGGCAAGGGGTTGGAACTCGATGATCTCTAAGGTCACTTCCAACCCAAACCATCCTGTGATTCTGTGATGAGCCAAGGGTTGACCACTGCACCACCCCTCTCCAGCATTACCAAAGGTGAGCTGGTATCTACAAAGTATTCAGAACTGTGGAGCTGCTCCCATTTACCAAGTGGGATTTTTTCGATCTAGCATTGAAAGCCCAGTGAGAAAGAGGAGGATCAACGGCTTTGCTCAGCCAGCAGCTGGCTGCAAGCTTCCCCCCAGTGCCCTCCACCCTCTCTGTCCCCCCCCTACCTTCCCCCTCTCCCTACAGGCACAGGGTTTGGGATAACAGCGGTGGAGGGTTCCCTCTGCTGGCCTGGAAACCCACGGCTCCGAGCCCACAGAGATGATTTCAGTGCAGGGAAATGTCTATTTATGAGACTGAAAGGGGAGAGCTGGCTTTGGAGGGACCTTGACCTACCCCCACAGCAGCACCCCAACTCCTGCCCCTGGGCAGCTTCTGATTCCCCCAGCACTGAAACTCCCTCTCCCCTTTCTCAAGGCTTTCTAAAGATACTCATTCCCAATAATTTGTGCACATTTCTCTCTGATTTAGGAATTCCACTCTCCCCTCCACACAGGACAAATCCCACACATGCAAGGAGGACCCAGATAACTAGTACCAAAACACAACCCTCTCTCTGGGGGACCGCAATTCAGATTTGGACCACATCCCTGGCAGCAGTTGTGGACCCTCCACGATAGCCAGGGGAGCCACAGGCAGCATCCATCCAGGACCTGAGCACCCTGCCTTGCAGGAGGGACACCCCCTGCTGTCCTTCATGCTGTGAACACTGGGTGGGTGTTTTAGAAAAAGAAATGATGATGCAAAAGGGACCTATGACTGTCTCCAGGAAGCACTAGTGAAAGAGAGCAGGAGTGAAAAAAGAAATAAAAATGGGTGTTTAACTTTACTGAAAGACTTCTAACCACCCCAAGCAGAGGCACAGGTTATTAAGGGTCAGAACATGCAATGACTGATAGAAATAAAGCAGAAACTTCTCCTCTCTGGTTGCTCCCCACTCTTTTTGCTCCATCTTTCCTCCCCCACGTGAACACCTATCTCTTTCCTTCTGTCCTTTCTCTCCTTGCCTCTTCCCATCCCTGTCTCTATTGCTATCAAAGTGAAATTTATGAAGAGCTAGAGGCACTGGCGATTTCCTGGATTTCAATATAACTTCTTGCAATCTTAAGTGAACAGCTTGGTTGCTTCTGCCTGTCAGAGAATTTAAATTGCAAATTGAATAGTGAAATGCAGCAGCCAAGGGTCTGTATCAGTGACTTTGGAGAGCAGAGATATCGCTTAGCAACTGGAGGGAGGGATGGAGGACACAGTAAACACAGGAATGAAGGATCTCGATTTTGGGACATGGAAGAGGGGTGGTAGCTCTGGGACTCTGGGAAGGGTGCCTGTGTGGAGGCTGGTGCTGATGTTTTTCCTCTGATGGTGGCACCAACAGAAGCTGCAAGAGTAGGTACTGTCACCTCCCATCTATACGTAGCAATGCATCGCATCTCTGCCCTGACCCCAGCCAAATCCAGCCTGGTGAAGCCAGAGGACAGGGAATTGCAGCATTAGGTCACTTCCCAAAGGAAATCAACAGGTTTGCTCTTACCAGGTCTCACCTTGGCACTCAGGAAGGTAGACACTATCCCGACTCAAGCTAGGGTGAGGACTGGGAGAGGTGGGTGAAGGTTTTACGTAGGATGCCAGATGAAATAGTGGCTTATCAAAGCAACACTGAGGGTCCTGGGCTTACTCAGCCTGGAGAAGGTTAGAAGCTCACAAGGGAATCTCTTGGCTTTCTGACCACCACCTGCAGCAGGCGACAGGAAAGGAAGAGTTAGACTGTCCCTGGAGATGCACAACAAAATGGTAAGAGCCGGTGGTTGCAGGTTGTAATGCAGGAAGTTCTAGCTGGAAATAAGGAGAAAATCTTCACAACGAGGGTGGGTAAGCACCAGGACTAGGGTCTGCAAAGGTAGGACATTGTCAGCTTGGGAGATCTTCAAAACTCACCTGTACAAGGTCTTGAGTGGCCTGGTCCGGCACTGAAGGTAGCCCTGCTTTGAGCTGGAGGTTGAACTAGACACCTCTAGAGGTCCCTTTCAACCTACGCTATTCTACAATTCCATCCAGTGCCGCTTTTTTTTTTTTTCCCCCTTAAAGATGCTGAAAACTGACTTCAGTACGGCCAGAAATTAGAGCAGAGCAATCACTAAGCCTGCCCCATCCCCTGGCAGGTTGAGCGACATCCAAACCAGTGCTGTCCTCTGTTTACTGGAGCCTTTTTTTCAGCCCTTGAGGGAGGGAGACTCCGCATCCCGCATGGAGCACTTCCTATCTTTGCTGTTAGAAAGTGTTTCCTAACATTAGTCTTGCCTAAATAAGTAAAATTTGAACCCGCAATAGGAACAGCTGGCTTGCACTTGTTGCTTAATAGTACAAGCCCTCAACACAACTACCCCTTGAAAGCACAGTAAACTCTGTTATCCTGCAGCAGTGAGTTCCACCAGTCCGTTGCCCTCTGCATTAAAAAAAGTAATGGCTCTTAATGAAGAATCGAAAGGAAACAATTCTCCTTGTGCGTGCTTCCTGATTACAATTCCTCAAACTCACATGGAAAAGTCATTACTCAAGTCCAGCTCACACTAGATATCTCTAATATGCAGAAACAGAGCTCTGTGACTCTGTAAACTTTGTTCAATGCCCTGTGATTGTGTGCATCTTTTCCATACAGATGCTAGGTGCAACAGGTGGGATTTATCAAAGCTATTTTCTCTTAGGACCTATTAAAGGAGAGAAATAGGCAGTGTCCAGGGCTGTTCATCTCATCTATTACATGTATGCATTTCCAGATCAGATGGAAGGGGATGAAGAAGGCTGTCTTGGAAGAATTTGCCTTCAGTGTTGGTCTCTAAGCTTTAGCAAGATGAGCCCCAGCCCACATATGCCACATAGGTGGCAAATGGATGGTCACAAAGAAGTGCTATTTTCAGTGTGGGCTGTCAGCCTGGAAGCTCTAGAGTTTACAACAAAAAGGCCTGAGAGAGTACTTGGAGCCAACAGAAAATACTGTATTTTGAGAAATACTGCAATCAAGAGGGAGGATTTTTTCCCACTGAGGCTGTGCTGAAGCCATTCTTTGGTGTGCTACTCAGGGGACTACTCTTAGTGCAAGCACAACGTGTTCCTGAGCAGAACTGGCCGAGGAAATCTCTGCAAGGAGTTTTTGAGTGGGGATCTGAGGCCAGTGGACTCTAAACGCACCAGCCAAGGCTATTCAGGGAGTCTGTGACAGTTAGAGTATGAAATGTATTTCTCCAGTGTTCCAGATTAGTGCTCTAACACCAAATAATTTCCTCTATCATTAAAAAAACCATCATAGGTTGCAACTTAGAAGGAGCAGGGATGTTTATATGTCCATCCCTCATCTCCATGGGTACAGTATTTGCAACGTAGCCTAAAATGCTGGCATTAGTTCAGCTGCTAGGAACCAGTGAGTCTCGCCCCAGAATCAACTGCAATTTCCTAGTCGGTGCGCAATTCACTTAAATCCCACACTTCCTTTAGAAGGGTGTTGACATTTACTCAGCTGCTTGTCAAATGTCTGGAGATGTTAACATCTCAAACAAGAGATGTTGTCACTAAAGGAAGGCAGATTATCGCAAAGGCAGGTAGTTAACATGACTTTGGGAGAGGTGTCTGAGGAGAAGGTATTTTTTGTGTGCCTGCATTTCCCCCCAGCTCACAAGGAAGCAGCTGGTGCCAGGGTAGCACGTTGCGCATCGGATGGCAGAGGAGTTTTGTGGGATAAGCAGAGGGCATTCAGATAGGGAAGACCAGTAGAGATGTGGAAAAAGCCCTGTCTCTGTGTCTGGTGCCTAAGCAGAGATCCTAAAATGGGAGAGAAATAGACATTTCCAGGAAAACCAAGCATCTTTGCTACTTCTGGATGAGCTGAGTTCCCTCCTTGTGGTATAACCCTTAGGACCTAATTAGTTTTTGTGTTCTTCAGTTCCTGTCGTGAGAGTACCGTTACTGTGTTTTCTGCATTGAGCCTGGACCTTGGGCTGTATTTTATCACCTGTGAACATCTCCAGTTGAGAGAGCTCTTGACACCATGCTCCACGAACCGCATCCACATAAATTATATCCCAGTCCCCAGGAAGTCTAGTCCCTAAGCCTGACCCTTCAAGCCCCACAGCAGCCTGAGGGCAGTGGACCAACATCTCAGGGAGCTTCAGAGACCCTGGCGTGGACCCCACCACCACGGGGGTTTTGACATCCAAACCAGATACTGAGCGTACAGACCCGTCTCCACAGCTGTGGCACCACTGTGGAGGTTTGCACAGGCATGGGCAGTGCTGCGTGCCTGGGCTGGAGTTTCAAGAGCTTCTGTGATTTTTAAATCCCCTATGTCTCATTTTCCAAGCCCCAGCTGCTAACAGGGGGGCTCTTTCCCTGCAGGCTGAGGTTAATTGGCTTGTGCTTTTAAGAGGATAAAGCTGCAGAGACTCCGAGTCAGGGCTGTTCTCCAGATTTCCATTATAATCTACATTGCAGGAAAATAGCTTTCCTGATCAAATCATCTGTCCTCTCAGCACAGAGGATAAAGGCGATGTAGGAAATCTGCAGAGTGGGAAAGCTGCAGAGTGTCTGTGCACGACCTTGCTGGACAGAGGAGGAGGAAGAGGTAAAGGCTTTTCCTTGCAGCAAGGAAGCACAAGTGAGGTGCACGAAGGCACCCTGCCCTTGCCCAGTGTCCTGGGAGGGAAGGGAGGACACACTTGGAGTGGCTGATCCACAGCAGCAGCAGCTGGTATTAGGGCCATTTCCGAGCCTGGTGTTGTTCATCTCTTGACAATCCAGTGGGGGAACAAACTGGTGCATGAGACTGGGAACTCACTGCGGAACGGTGTGAGTCCTGGGATCAGGCTCAAAAAAATGCACAGGACTTGTCTCAATCCTGGCCCTTGAGAACTGGCTGAATTTTATTCAAGTCAAATATCCCACACACCTGTGGAAGGGAAGGAGATAAGGAGGGAGGAGAGGCTCCAGCAAGCAAGAGGTGGTGGTAGTACCTCCCCCAGAACCAGAACTGATTGTCTCAAGGTTTGCAGCTCATTCTCCAGAAAGCCTGGAGGGTCATCATTGCTTTCAGGAGTGATGGCTATTTCACAAAAGCAGCAGCCACCTAGAGACAAAAAAATGTGAGGAGAAGGGCTGGGAAGAAGCTAGTCTGAGACACAGAGTGTTTCATCTCTTTGTTTCCCATCTGTGAAAAGGAAGCAATGAGATTTATTTTCCAGATACATCTGTTCCAACCTCTTTATTTTGCTCTTGGTTAACACCAAGACAGACATAGCTTTTGCCACGTACTACAGGTACAGAAGCACAGAAGAGCCTCCTTTCCTGAGCATCCCACTATCACCTCTTGACACTCAAAACAGTCACTTACCTCACCTCTGCAGCTCAGCACTTCAACTTCAGGGAACTGAAATAAATCCAAAGACCAGCTCTACCCTCCTCCCCATCTTTCCTGTAACGTTGCTTAGGATTGGGAGGAAAAACAAATGTTGAGGTTTCTCGCCATCACACAGCTGTATATTCTCACTGCTAGGCTTCTACCCATGAAGATTACAAGATCTGTGTCACAGGGGTGATATGTAAGGATGTTTACCTATGGTAAATTACAGTCTGCTTCTTTGTATTCTCCTGAAATTTCAATTACTGAGCTATTTTTTTTTATTTCTAGCTTTCCTGTAGGTTTTTCTCATTTAGACAATGAATACCACAGTTCAGGTTTGTTCCTGTGTATCTTAAGGTTTTATACTACCCTCACTTTATCTCAGTGCTTTATAATCTGCATGTGTGTATTTCTCTCCCTGTATTCATATTTTCTGCTTTGAGCTATTATATAGCATCCTGCTCTTGATTAATTTGCTGCTGCAGTGACAGTGTAGGCTGTGTTTGGGCTCAGAAACAGGACTGCAAGCTTTCTGAAATGTTGCAGCTCTTCCCCTCCACGATGCATCACTTTCAGACCTGACCAACACTTTAACTGGAGAAAGTGGTCAGTGGCTGAAAAGGAGGATTTTGAGGGAGGACACTGACATATAAGTTTAAGGTTGGGCAAGGAGGAATGGTGTAACAGTCTTGGTCACACCATGCAGAATTGGCTGCTGAGACTCATAGGGCAGAGGACTGGTGCAGACCCAGTTCCCAACAGGGAAAAATGTTTGCTTGTTCACTAGGAATGAGGAAGAATCTATGGCAAACAAGAAAGTTCTTTTATCAGTTCCCCAGCCTGTAAAGCTGACTCCTTCTTCTGTCTAAGCAAACTTAATATTCGTCGTTTGACTTTAGGTCAACCATAAGATCAAGAGGGTCTAACACGCTTGACATGTCCAAGCCCAGCCTGATAGGTGTTTAATTGTTGGTTTTCTCTTCCTTAGTCCCTTTGGCATTTCACAAGGGGCTATGTCAGCAAGGCTCTCCACTGTCATACCCAGTTTTGCATGGTTTCCATGCAGATTTTGCAAAAAAAAAAATGCATAATTTTGGCCAAGAAATGGACTCATTCTGGTTATTGCGGTGTTCAGCAATCTCTACTCTCTCTGTGTTGAATAACTCTGACCATGCCACATCTTGGCTGGCTTCCCAGTGTTGTTGTTGCTTGAGATAATGTTTATGATTGAGTGCAGCAAGTTGTGCATTTCCTTATCTTTCCACATGTTTATAGATGCCAGTATTTGGAGTCAATCCAGCAGAATCCCAGGATGGTTTGTCAGAGACATATCAACTAGAGAATATGAAAAGGGAAAAGGTGATGGCAATGGCAACAATATGTAATTTCTTCCACAGTGCCCCCAGTGTGGATGCACAGTGTCCAATAACTCCCAAGCGTTGTGAGCTCTGAATTGTGGAGACCAGAAAGAAACTAAGCAGGTGACATAAAAAAACAACCTGTGTACACTGGGTCAGAGTGGGAAATCTCTTTGCCCTTCTGTGTTCTTCTTCATAGGACCTGTAGAAGCACAGAAGACTAGAAATTATCTCAGTAAAAGATACTAAATATTAATGAAAATTCTTCTAATACAGTTGGATTTCTTATTAACTATAGACTACTGATGTCATTTTGGAGGCAGGAACACGAGTGCTGAAATCCAAACACATCTGGGACCTTCTTCATAATTACCTGTTTTTAGGAGTGGAGACCTCGTCTCCAACTATAGCAAGAAGAGGAGTTCAACAGCATACACTACGGTCATGATGGAAGGACTGGACAGCAGTCAAGAGTACAGGGCTCTCTGACTTGTTATGCAAACTTCAGGATATTTGTAAATGCTCTCTATCCCCCGTACCAGAAAAGTGGGAATGGCAGTACAAACTGGTCAGAAATATTGGAGAACTTTGCAATTACCACGTGCAAAATGCTTTGAGATCCTGCAGTGAAAGAAATGGGAGATGAGCAAAGCATCTTCCTCACTAAACTCCTTAGCCATGGTAATTCTACACGGTCATCATTCACAGGAAGAATGTTTTATTTAGGAGGGAATAATCACATCTTGCTGCCAAAACATGAAATCCAATTACGCTGTGAACTAAAGGCAGTTTTAAAGGGTTTATCATTTCTCAGCTTTATCCTCATCAGCTGCGAAAGTGGGTTTTCTTCTCTTCTTCTCTACACTTTTGAAAGGGCTTAGTCTCTTCTTTTCCCCTTTACATCTTCCCTGAGTGCAAAAGTTCCCTTTCCCTTGACAGAGTTAACGGTCAGATTTTGCTTTAGATTTTCCCTCACACCTTCAATATTTCCCCACGAAAATCAAGGCAACTTTGCCAGCCCTGCTCTGGCTTATTGTTTTCCATTGACTATGAAACACAAAACCATGGGAGTGTTGAAAAAGGGGTTTTCTGCCTGCTTCCTCCTCTTGAACAGACTTTGTTGGTAGACTTGTAAAATATCCATCCATGGGGAAATTACTCTCTTAAAGCAGCCATTTAAATACGTGGTGCTTCCTTTTCTTTCCCATATTTCCTTTCTCCCTTACCTTTTGTTTTTTTGCTTCTCTCCTGAACAGGAAATTTTGTAGCTACCTAAGTGTGGAAACAGAAAGAGTGTTTGTGGTGTTTCAAGCTCCACTCTTTCCGTGATATTAAACTGTAAGAACAAAACTAAAGGCTCACCAAGCCTGAGAATTTGAAGGCAGAACTGTGTGCTTTCCTGTTGCTGTCACAGATTTTTCATATAGGCAGAGGTTTGGGAAAGATGTCAGTGAGGAGTGGTGCTCTTAAAAATGAGACAAGAAGGGATATAGGATGGTGGTGGGGAGGGATTTGGTAAAAGTCTGCTGCTTCAGAGAAGTCTGTTTCAGATTCAAAGGGAAAAACATCTCTCCCATCTTAGTAGTGGATAAGGCAAGAAGCACTTGTTTTAAAGAACAATAAGGATGGTTCAGAATAGGAAGCTGTCTTCTGGGACTTTGGTGTGTTTACAGAGATTGCCTGGGACATGATGGCAGTGGAGAGAACTGCCACCCTTGAAAGACTAAAGACAGGCCTCTGTTGGGAACTAATCAGGTGGAAATGACCCTGCCTTGCTATCTCTTAACCCCTTTGCAGCCCTAATTTCCAATGACTGAGGAAGTCCCTTGCAGGGTGAAGTCTCTTATGGTAGCCCTTGTCTATGCAGATTGTAAATCCTTCTATGCAAGTCCTACCCTCCCCTTACACAATTCCTCTGTCCTGGAACTGTAGGGTCTCTTCTACTGTTTGGAGACCGTGTCATTGCCAATTGTATAACGGTTGAGTCTGTGCTGAACCAGTGATCCCTCCTCTTTATGGCTTCATCAACAGCGACAGTCTCAACGAGGCTGAGACTCAGGTCAGGAGTGCACATTAATGCCATAACGGTGTCCAGTTATAGTCACAGCAGTACAAGACCCTGAGAAACAGACACATCTGCATGTACAGACATGGTTGGACATTTGACAGCTTTAACAGGAACACTGCTCCTTGTGGACCAGTCTCCTCTTCCCATAAAATAAAACAGAGAGCTCCTGAAACCCAGACTGGATTCAAAACCCAGTGTTGAAAGATCTCAGGACTATTGAAGAGTCTCCTCTGTCTTTAGCAACAGACACCTCTCTCTTCTCCTACTTCTGTAGTTGCAGTAGCCCTAGTCTGAATCCCGTGACAGTTGAAAAGCTCAAGATGGATGAGCTCCAAGCCTTTCCTCCCTGAATCCTTGTTTCATTAGTTAATGTCTGAAAAGCACTTCAGAGCTCAAGAGTGCTAAGTGCTATTATTATTAGACACTTTTCGTATGAATGTTGATTGTAAAAGATAATTGTTACCTTTCATTCTTTTTTTTTTTTCTTTTATTAAAGAGAATGGTAACTGGCTTGCCCCAGAAGTAGAAAGGAAGAGCTGAATGTGGTAGTGACACAGGAAGATGATAGCATAGTCCTGATGGATAACACTAAGAATGGAAAGAAGAGGAAGAACATGATGGGTGCCTCCATCTGCCACTGTCACAAGGCTGCAACTGAATTTATGGAATGGGGCTTCCACTGTACACACCTCTGGGCCATTTCAGTTCCTCTTACATGAAATACAATAAATTATTTGCTCATGTTTTGACAATCTGTTCAGCTGCCCTCTCACAGGTATCATGACCTAGAGTCACTGGGTTACCCTGTCTGATGCTTAGAAACGCACGGATGTCTTGTATGTCTTGTTCCTTCCCAGCCAGCCCTGCATGGGTGTCATGCTCCGGGTTACCTCGCATGTCACTGGATACCTATGTGCAGACAACTCTGTCAACTCTAACTACGTTTACCCACCCAGGGTGCTTAGACAGCAGGGGTGGGATTCAGCTGGGTAAATATCTTTTGTCATTTTAGATATTGAGACATACGCCACCTGGCCTCCAGTTGCTACTGCAGAAGGATAAAGACCTTAAAGTCCTGCATCATATCTGTCAGCTCCATCCTAATGGGTTGAAGACCTTCTGGCACATCTAATGGTCAGAGGAGTTCAGGGAACTATCCACCTTACTCCAGAGTAGATGCCTATTTTGGTCAGTGTACCTGCAATGACTGTGTTGGCTAAATCTTCACTGGCTGTGAGGAGAGCTCAGACACTCAGCTCACATGGGGATGTCTGAACTGTGGACACTCTTGGCATCTGAATCTGAACTGAATCCCACCTCCACAGCACAGACATCTCCATCAAATCAAGTCACCAAAGGCTGATGTTACAACTACTTCAAAGACAAAGTCAACATTCGGCGCAGTTCCTTTGGTTGGAAGGCTGAGAGCTAAAGTCAGGGCAGATGCCCAAAGACTGCAGGTTCTACATCCATGGATCTGGTTCACCTTAGGGAACCAGATCTAATTTTGACTGGATTTATGGGGGTGGACTAAAGACCTCCCAATTTCTTTTACATCTGTAATTATTCTGTGACTCTTAGACTGGGAAGATAAATTGGACCTCTGAGTATCCATCTCTTTCCATTGACTGTAAAGGGAGACAAGGGAGACGCTAATTCACACAGAGACATCTACACCAGAGACAAATGGAGTTTAGTGGGTTCAATACACTGTCACTAGCCTGAATGTCCTTCACAGCTGTAAATCAAGGCAGCTCATAACTGGGGGGAAAGCAGAGCATGCTCTAGTGATGGATGAATCACCCTCTTCCTCTCTGTCCAACAAGAGCAGATAAGAGTTTGGATAGCTAGAATAAGCTCATATTTTTGCATGAAGAAAGGGAGGAAGAAGAATCCACCATCTTTTGCTTCTGGGAAAGTCTGTCATGATGAATTTTGAGGATTTTGTGTGCTTGAGGCAGCTGAGATTTAACCTGAAAGTCTAGGCAGGAAATCCTGAACTTGCTTGAATTTTATGTCCAGAGCAGTCCTGACATTCCCATATGCACAAGTACCAGCACAAGAACCCACGTAAAGGTGAACTCTAAGATTTGAAACACACTCAGACATGGACAGATACCCACTGGAGAGCTGCAGGCCAGATGTCAGCTGGGAGTCAGCTAGTCGAAGTTTGCCAGCCCATAAAAAATAAAGATGAAGGTTCCTACAGGTCACCATCCAAATCCCGTTTAGTACATTGGGGAATAAGTCTGACTGGTTTAGGTTTTTTGTGCCCAGGTCTCGTCTGACTCCACATCATGGTCTTCTCCACTCCATACAGGATTTCCATGGAAAGGAAGCAAAAAAAAAAGTGATCCAAACAGAAGCTTCCCCATGGAAGTAAGAAGCAAAGTCAAAAACATTCTTCATCTCCCACTGATCATACCTGCCCAAAGCCTTTCACTTTGGGTTAATGGAGCCCAGAGATGCTAATTTTGCACAGCTGTCCTCTCGGAATGAATATCATTTACACAGACCAAAGAGATTACTCTCACAAAATAAATTTGCTAAAATGCTATTGCCCTATCGTCCCATTTTTATCGAGCTGGGGTTGCATTAACATTAATGAGATGTTAAAAGAGAAGCAGGAAAAAAAGAAAAAAAGAAAGAAAAAAGGTCTTCCTAAGCAAATAATAACTATTCAGTCACAATTCACAGGAAAATTACGGCTCTTTCACATATTTGAATCTTTCCACTGGGTTTTGCTCCTGGTTTTGCTAAATTATGTGCAAATGATGGAAGCGCATACATATATATGAATGTGCACTGCAAATTTGAAATGTTTTCTTAGCCTGAAAATTATTTCCTCTTTCAGTAAGTCTGTATCTTGATTCTTTCTCTAGTTCCCTTTCTCTCTGTGCAATGCTGGTGAAGGCAAACACTCCTTTCCAGTGACCAGCCTTGGTTGTCTGGGACAAAGAAGACATTTAATGACTCAGTGAACTGCCTGGCAGGGACAACACAGAAACTCCTGATCTATAGAAGAATTTTCCCCAAAAATCCAAGTCCCATTGCCTTGGGACTTTTATTGAGAATGCAAAATGGTAGCACTAGCCAAAAATGTACTTTATCAGACTCTGCTCAAAGCCTAGTTTCACATTTCAGGATTTAAACAAAAGGCAAAGTAGGAAAGCTGAAGGCAAGGAGGGAAAGGAAAACAGACAACAGTTGAAAAAAAAACCAGCTTTAACAGGCTGAAGACATCCTCAGGTTTCCTTTAGTCGTACAGGGTCTTGTGGCACATGGGTCTTTCCAGCAATCTCCTTCCAGGGACATTTAAGTCACTAGTAGTCCCCAGCCCTAACTATTAAGCACACGCAGCCTTAAAGCTTTCACGTGAGATCCCAGTCCTCAAACAGCCTCAACTCCCTCTGCCAACACTGACACACACACTTGGCCCCACTGAGACAGCGGGAGCACTTCCAACCCTCAGAGTCCTTTGTCACCCTCCTGTCATGTAGCCAATATTGCACAAGCATCCTTAGGAAATCGGAGGAAACGCTGCAGGCAAAGTACAAAGCTGGACATGCAAGCAGGAGATGTGTTCCTGAGAACAAACCTCCTGTCTGGTCCTGGCTCTTGGGGACAGCAGTGCAGCTCTTCCACCATTCAGTTGAACCCCATGAACTTTTGTTATCCTCAGCAGTGAAGTTGCACAGGGCAACTGCTTAGCTTTGCCCATGCCCGTTGTTGACCTTGTTTGGCAGTCAGTGTACAAGCTGTCATTCTGGTCTAGGAAAACTTCTTTTAATTTTCAGTCTAGATGGTTATTTCCCTGCTGTCTTCCTCTCCTGTTCCTCCAGGTTCACCATCAACTGCAAAAATACACAGCTCACATGAAACGGCAAAAAGTACAGGTGTAAACAGAAAGTTGTAAGTTGCTTGGACTTTCTTGATAAACAATCCTAAGGGGAGTTATTCCTACATTGTGGATTGCTTCAACTTGTGCATATCACGCTGGAGACCTGACAAGGTGTTGGGAGAGTGGGCAGCCAAAGCTCTAATGCTCACCCTTCCCAATTCAGAAAAACAGGCTGACAGCACTTGATCTAAAGGAGAACTCTGCTGAGACAGACACCTCAATGATCTGTCTGTGCTTGTTTCTGTAAAACACTAGCGTACGTTGGGTTGCTCAAAAATAAACCACATTTTGTAAGAAAGTTCAAGCTGGGACTTCCCCTTCTCCTAGGAAAAAAACCAAAGAAGCAAACAAACAAACAAACAAACAAACACAAAACCCCAAAATCTCAGTTCCAAGGCTATCTTAGGGAAATCAGCTTGCTCTTCTTCTCTTGGAACAAGAAACCATTTTCCTCAAGCATCACCCAAGACGAAAACAGACCCAGACTCCCTCCCCTGTGGGAGAATGTATGAGGACACAACATCTCCATTGACTATGGCATCTTATCTTTCATTATCTTTTTCTACCATGGTTTCCACATGTATTTAGAGACTGGATGATGTGTCGGTACCTAATCAACACAAGTTGGTTGCTCTCAGAGAACAGAACAGTCCACCATGGTAGATGTGCACTGAATTTACCACCAGGAACTGAAGAAACCTCTTCTTCCCAGCCTCACATTTAGCCACATGGTCTTCCAAAGGGCCCTTCACTATCCACCTCTCGCTGCAGAGGCAGATACCCAGCTTTGTTTGGGAAAGTTCCAGAGTAATAGTTCCTTTATGACTTTTTTTAAAGATATTTTTTAATAAGCACAAACTTGGGATGTTGCATGGAACATGTGATGTTCTGGACGTGTTTGAAACCCTGTCCAAGGTCTGAGAAAGCAATCCTAGTTTCTACCTAAGTCTTGGGTTGCTTTGAACTTCAACCCATAATGTTGTCCTGGCTCATGACGCAGATTTGCTCTGGACTGAGCCTCAGGACTCCTCAGAAAGTCTGGAATTTCCTCCCATCCCTTCTGCAAATGAGGTCTATGGAAAACATTGTTTTATTCTACGTAGATTCATTAAAACTTGCTTTTCTTTCCAAATATCTGAAGCCTTTATTTGAAATCCTTAACTAAATCTGCTCCAGACCAGAGGCCATGGGTTCATTCTCAACTTCTTCATTTTTTAATAAACTTCTCAGTAAACTTCACCTCTGTGTCAAAGCTTGCTACAACATCCCTGCACCCTGTAGCTTTTTGGGTTTCTAAATGAAAGCCTAGTGCTGGTTCATTGTTTTACAACCCCATTAGATTCTGACCTAAGCCCCAAAGCCTAGGATGGAAGGCAGTGTCAGGATTACTTTTGCATTTGGCAGGAAAAATAGATCTGAAAAGAACAATTAACACTTTGTTAATGTGCCAAAGAACAGACTGATCTGCATGTTGGCCAAAGGCAACTAGCAACTGCTGTTTACCTTGATGTGTATGTGCTAATGTGGGGCAGTTGTGATAGCAGAGCATATTCTTAGCCTTAAAGCAAAATGACAGATGAGAGGTCCCCTTCTAATTTCCCATCCTCTCCATTAGCAGGAAAAGCTGATAAAGCCAGCAGCAGAACCCTGCAGTCCGACTCCTACCTGGCAGATAATAATGCAAATTGCAGCAACCAAAGTGGTAAAAATTCATGGCAGGAAAATAGATGCATGGGGTTGATCTCAGCTCCATGGGACAATACCAAATGCCACCCCCAAGGGACACTCAGGTCCTGTTCAGATCTCTGCTGCTTTTACCAGTTATTAACATACATGCCCATCTGGAGTTGCACACTGCTATCAGTGCCCTGTGATGTTGCTGTCACCAAACGTGATACAACAACTCATCAAAGAATAAAAAAGTTTTTGCAAGTTTCTCAAAATAATTTCTGCCTGTATGTCCTGCATTCTATGTCCTGTTGGGAAAGTTAAAAGACATCTGACAGATAGAATCATAGAAACATAGAATGGTTAGGGTTGGAAAGGACCTTTGAGATCGTCCAGTCCAAGGTGGCAGGGACATCTTCTACTAGCCCAGGTTGCTCAAAGCCTCATCCAGCCGGGACTTGAACCCCTCCAGGGATGGGGCATCCACAGCTTCTCTGGGCAACCTGGGCCACTGCCTCACCACCCTCACAGTGAAAAATTTCTTTGAAATATCTAATCTAAATCTCCCCTCTTTCAGTTTATAACCATTGCCCCTTGTCCTTTCACTACACTCCCTGATAAAGAGTGTTTCCCCATCTCAGAGATCACAGGGCATATCCCAGGCTACTGTTCCCAGTTGTGTCTACACCAGCATCCTGCTTCCCATTCCCTTCCACCAAAGCCTTGTCTCATCCAAACCCTGCTGTGTACCCTTTAATTACAGCATTGATGGATATTCAATGGACATCAGCCCGGTTCTCCTGATGCCTTCCTCTTTGCCCAGGGCAGGTTGTTACTCCCCTCCCTCTTCATGATTCTACCCTCCAAGGGATGTACCCACCATGCTCCTGGCTGGTTGAGTGGCGCATAGAGAGAGGGGACAATCATTTCTTATGACTCCATGGTAAGACTGTACTGTCCACAGCAGAAGATGCCAGCCTACCTCATCTATTTTTTCATTTAGTCTCAGGCCTCCCTGCAAAATCTTGTAGTTGAAGAAAGGCAGTGTGCTATAAAGTGAAATTTCACCAGCAAAGCTGCAGCATCCATTCAAGATGGAATAGAAGCCACTACGATAATAAAGATGGATAGGTGGATAGACAGACAGACAGATATGTAGATAGACAGATAGAGAGATGGCAGTCAGTATCCTGTATATTAAAGCTGTGGACAATCTATCATCCAGTCTCTCCCCTCTTTTTTAGCCCTACTCATTTTAAAATTATGCCTATTGCTCCAGTGAAATTTATTACAATGTAAGAATGACTTTTTTTAAAGATATTTTTTAGCTTTTAAGCAGAGGTGTGAGGGCTCCCTGAAAACAAATGGATGAAGATGTGAAAGCTTATTGGATTGTCACGTCAGATACATTATCCCCAGGGCTCTGAATGAAGAATTAGACCATGGAGATCTTATTTGACATTAGATGTTTCAATTTCTCCAAGAACATTAGGCATGTTGGATTCAGCACTGAATTCAATAATAAACAACAGTGCTGACCCTCCCCCCTTCCCCTTTTACCCTTTAGCATTTTAAGTCACAGACACGTTATTAAGATTTATTTTACATTTTTATTATTGCACTCACAAGAAAAGAGAAATCATATTTGCATAATTCATTTTTATACAAACCTTTATGTATTACTTACAGCTGCCGATTCTCCCCCCTTTAATATATGTGTTTATACGGCAGTAAAACAATGACATTCCAACAATACACACGAAATGATTTACTTCAACCCTGAAGGTATTGCTGTATATTTATTAACCCCTGGGAATTATTTTGATTGAAATCCCTTTGGATAATGTTCTTCAAGAGACTGAGGCTATGTTCTTGCTAGCAACTTTCCAGATAGAAGGCAAGAGTTCAGCATCAGACCCTCTTGGGGTGACCAGTGAATGGCCAATTTGCCATGGTGGGAGTTGGGGCATTATTTTGCATCTAGTTGGGACCTCAGTGCTGGGTGCAGGATGAATGATGACGCACACTTCCTGGGAGGACGAACACGAAGGATCCGAACCACATGGTGTAGTGCACAGTTAGGAGCATTTCCTGGGAAGATCTCCATATCCTCCAGGCCAGACCAATACAGCCACATGAGCGGCTCCCCACTGCCCTGCTGAGCCCCATGGGCACATACCCCGTGCCTCACCAGACCGAGTTCAACCTTCTCCACCTCACCTCCCAGTAGCTGCTCATATCTGGCTGTGACAAACTACTTTGTTCACTGGTAGCTCTCCTGGTCCTTTTCCTCGGTAGACATCCTCTCCCTCAGACGCATACAGGGTCATGTACCCCAAACTACTGCTTTTCTCTGTGCTTTCACACACTGCAGTCAGTGGTGGTGCCGGTGATGAAGGTGGTTGTCATGGTAACTCCCTTTTTCCCCTTCTGCTAATTCTGCAGGATTTCTTTCTACAGAATGGATTTGTGAATGTGCTTCCTTTTCCTGCTCACCCTTCAAAATAACAGATATCAGGAATATTTCAGGAATGTAAAATTTGTAGGTCTAAGGGCTTCTCCGAGTGGCTGTTACTGAAATAACACCTACTGCTGATTGCTGCACCCTCCAGGTGCTTTCAAAGGCAGGATGAGAAGTCTCAAAGCAGAAGAATTTTGCAACCAGAGAAGTTCCTCCATCACCTCCAGCTGAACTCATGATGGGTTCTGTCCCTTATGCTTGTTCAACCTAAAGAAACTCCCGTCTTACTTCTCCTTCACAATCTAGTCCTCCTTTGAGATGTAAATTTGTGGTCTTCTTGACATACTGGGGAAGCCTATTTCACAAGTTAGTTATGGATTAACCAAACTCAGGATTTAGTTTCTCACTTTACTGTTTCTGCTCTCATTTAGAAAGAGGTTTATACTTCTCTATAAAGCTCAGAATTAAGATATATGCCCATTCTCTTTATTATGTTCTTTTATATACCTTCTTTCACTCTCTAAAGACATCTTTCCTGATAGTTTCCAGGGTCTTTGCTGGTTGTTTCAACACAGACTATCTGCTGCATTGGCTCTGTGGTGTCATTACAAACCAGCACAGTCTTTTATCAATTCTTCTCACACCAACCGTCTGTGCAACAAGAGTGCTGGAAGTATGCTCTAGATGTCTGGGGTGGCTGAGATGCAGTGGGCTTCTCTGTGTCCATTGACCAGGAGAAGGGTCTTGATGTGGAGCCAAGTGCAGAGGGGTGCCCCATGTCACAGAACAGCACAGGAATAATATCTCACCTTCTGGTTCTGAGACACAGGCATCCTCTAAAAAATAAAACAAAACAAAACAAAACAAAACAAAAACCAAAAAAGACCCAAACAAAGTGGCTTCTCCCTTAGTAGAAGCATCCTTACATGCATTTTCTCTGCACAGTCTGGCATTATACCAAAGGCTATGTTTGCCATCAGCTGAGCACGAGGGCATGGGGTGTCCGGTGAGGAGGTATGGCATTTTTGGTAAACAACACACTCATTTCACAGAAATTTCCATTAAAGTGAAAAGAAGGGGAGAAAAAAGGTTTTAGACCTTCCTCACTTAAAAGACCCACAGACAAGGGATTCCCAAAGAAGCAGGCAAACGCTGTTATTAAACTATTCCATCAGGAGCATAGCAGATGAATCTGGATTTACTTCTTTAAGAAATGTAATCTCCAAATCTCTTTCCAGCTTGTTTCTCTTTGCTAGAAACATGGGTGGCCATTTTTAGGCTGCCAGCAGAGGCTCCTAAGATGGACATAGATATTTTCTATGATACTTATGGTCAAGAGAACAATGAGGTATAGAGACTATCTGCACTCCAACACACTGGATTTAACGATATTTCCATCAAGAAACATTCCCCAGAGTATTCTTCACTTCTCTCCTGAAGCCAAATTGAAAATTCATTCACCCACCTAGGGATTTATCTCACCTAGCCGCTCTCATCTGAGTGCAAACATCAACCTCGGAGCCAGCTGTCTTGATGCTCTTTATAATCAGGGGAGAGAGATGGGTACATCTAGAATGAGATTGGTCTGCCCTGTTTTAGACGTCTCTCTCTTGAGATGCACTGCACACCAGCAAGCCACATTTCTCTCCAATACTGATAAAAGACCTTAGAAATGCTGTAAAAATTCTGTTATGGGACAGAGGTAAGACCATATATATGAGCTAAAAATTTATTCTTAGACCAATAAGAGTTTTAACAGTCTAAGAGTCCAAATTATCCAATCAGTACAATAAAGTTTCATTAATGATGCAGTGAAAACTGCTATACAGAGACATCCCAACCTTCCCAGTATCCATCCCCTACCTCTGGTGTGCTGCTTACCCTGCCAGTGTTCCTCTTCATCCCAGGGCTGACAGCTGCAGTGTCCCCTCAGTAGGATGGAGCAGGAGTGAGGGGATTACAAATCATCACCACCCTGAGGTCTTCCTTGGTAGGGGTGTGATGTCCCCTGGTGTATCTTCATCCCCCTTCTCTCCCCTGCCTGCTCCCTCCTCCCTGTTCCCCAGCACCAGTGGCAGAGCTGCCCAGCACCCCAGGCACACAAAGATCTGGTGTTTGCTGGGCAGTGCCTGCCCAGGGTGGCAGCTCTTGACCATGTTGGGTGTCCCCAGTGCTGAGCTCAGGCAGGTTGGTCACCAGTCCTTGTCTATGGGACACGCAGCTCAGGGCATGGTAAGCACAGAAACATCCTGATACTCCCCAGTGTCAGGTCAGCTCAAGGGGGAGCCTGTGGTCTTTCACTATCAATGTGAGTTAGGTGGTGTTGGGTTGGACTTGATGATCCTTGAGGTCTTTTCCAACCTTAATGATTCTACGATTCTAAAATCACATTAGTTGGGCTACAAACACCAGCAAAGGGAGATGTCCCCAGGGTGTATATCTAATGTTATTCCCAGGGACTTTAACCACAGGGCATTGAACATTTCTTGGTCACCCTTCCCACCCCAGGGTTGTCCGCAGTTCCCTTCTCACCATGGCATACTCTGATCTCCAGCCTAAAAGTTGTCCCAGCCATTCCCTCTCAATTTTTTTCATTGAGTCATGGAATAATTCAGGTTGCAAGTGACCTATGGCACTTTTTACTCCAACATGCCATCAGGGTCAATAGAGAAAGTTCTCGTGTCAAACTTAGATGAAGTTGCTCTGGAAGAGAAGCATTTTCCTTGAAAAGTCTCCGGTTGATACTGATGCTGATATATGAGAATATCTACTATGTTTCTCAAGTTGTTTCTCACCCCCCTGAGCTCATTACCTCTTATGAACAGAAGTTTCAGATGCCGTGAGCATTTTTCTCCTGACACAAAAGAGAGGTCAGAATCCAGTGTTAGCTTCACTTATCTGTCATGAAAGTTGATGGGAAGCCTCCTATTCCCCTAGCACGCAGAATTGCATTTCATGGACAAGGTCTTTTAAAAAGTATTTATGCTACAGTTTGATCCTACCTTGTTTCAGACCATGTAGAGATGTGCCTTCAGCTTTGAAGGGAAAAGGAGAAGACACTTAATCAATAGCCATGTGAGTGATAAGCACATAAAACAGATGAGGTTGGCCAGTTTGTATAATCATCAGCAAGACCATATGGGGAATGTATTATTCAGGAAGAAAGATGACCATGGTGGGGATGGTTTTTATGAAGGGTCAAGACCGCTTAAAGAGTAACTCCTTGTAGTTAGTTATTTCATGGAGCCTTTTACCTGGAGCATTCACAGTAAGTTATTATGATGAAGGGGGAACGGCAGTGAACATTTTTGGCTGTGTCCTGAAGAGGTCAGAAATAGGGTACTTTGACTTCCAAAATCTCCTGTCCAGAGCATATACACATATAAAATACCTAAAAATTAAGCAGTAAGACCTTTTTCTTTTTTCTTTTTCTTTTTTCTTTTTTCTTTTTTCTTTTTTCTTTTTTTTCTTCTTTTTTTTCTTTTTTTTTTTTCTTTTTTTTTTTTTTTTTTTCTTTTTTTTCTTCTTTTCTTTTTTCTTTTTTCTTTTTTTTCTTTTTTTTTTATGTGATGAATACTCAAACTGAAGCAGTATTGCTGCTGTAGGACTTGGATCAAATGGGCTGAAATCTGTGGCCAGAACCTACTCTCAGACAACTTCTGCTTCATCCACCACCACCAATCCCAACAGATCCTTCTCATGCTTAAGCCTGCCTGATTTTAGCCTTGTTATTACAGCTGTGCATTGCTGAATGGAGATGAATGCTCAGGATACACTTCTGGCTCCAGCTGTGCTCCTTCAAGTGGATACTGCTCCCAAATGCACCTGCAACTGTTCATCATCTTTCTTGTGCTTCCTCCTCCCGTCGATCAGCTGAAGTGCTCATGCAACTGCTTCCTCACCCGTTGCATTTGATATGAGCTCAATATGCAGAAATGTACTCTTGAAACTGTTTAAAGTAACCTGGCTGGCTTGGGCTGTAGCACGTTAGGGAGCAAACTCGCAAGCAGCTTAATGCAGCATGTGTAGCACGCATATGTAAGAGGTGATGACAACCTCCAGCTGAGACCATGGCAAAGGCAGTTCTCTCTTCAGACCACTTGGAGGGATGTTTGTTTCATACAGAGAGGAATAAATACTGCAGATCTATTTAACCAACTCCTTTCTGTATCAAATCCATACTCTCCTTTGTAACTGTTGGTGTTTAAAAACATTGAAGTGCATAATCATCCCAATAATCATAGTAAGAGGCAGGGATGCTGATTTTCCTTCAGCATTTATTGATTGTGATGATTCTGCTCTTATGAGACAACATTTCTCTTCTACCGTATACATCACAGTTGGTACACCACAAGAAAAGACGATATTCCAGAACTTAATCTGGACCAGGCTGAGCAAATCAGCCCATTTCAGACCATAGTCTTTAAATCTTGGAAAGGACAAAGGCTGAGTGATAAAGCCACCAAAGTGCCCTCTCAGATCTAGGATGGTGTACACTAGATGCCATTCCAGGCCCAGAAAAGCCAAACAGAAGCTGCCACTTGAATTGCCATTCTCACGGTTACTCTCTCTGTGCTGGAGATTGTGGCGACAGAATTAATGTGGTTCTAAAGGTAATTTGAAAGTGTCAAGAGAGGCAAATTATTGCATGAAAATGCAAATTGTGCCTTATCTGGGCTGTTCCACAGCTGCTATGATTCATCATTATTTCTTCTTCTGGTTTTTGTGGTTTTTTTTCTTTTCCAGGTGAGATCTCAATTAACGGGGGGAAAGAGTGGTAGAGCAGAGCTTCATTTGCCAGAAGAGATTTATGGCTCCTTTTATCCGAATGTAAAACGCCCTTCGACAGGGAAGGAATATTAAACATTTAAAATCACCATCTGCCATTCAGCCCTTATCTGATGGTCACCACAAATTCCTCACACATACAGCACAGGTAGCTCTGCTTTTTGCCCCTCATTATCCCCTGGTTCAGAGGACCAGCATCCTCCTACAGCCACCCTTCCCCACCAGACATGAATGACACCCAGGGACAACTCCCGTGGTGTAATGCAGTGTCACAATTCGCTGGACCTGCACAAACTCATCCCAGCAGAAGACCTACAATACAATATCAGTGTATAAATATGCATATATATATATAGATACACACACACATTCACATATACATTTATAGAATGTCCTTCATTAATGGAAGTCATAGCGTGTTGGGTTTACACCATCCCAGTAGCAATACTTTCCTGGGTGGTGGAGTATGTGATCTACAGACTTGCTCACCTTTACATTGGTTGCACGGTTGCTGATGAGTGTGGTGTACTGGGGAAGGGAAGTAGGGTCTGATTGCTCTCACTCCCAAAAGAAGGAAGCATCAGTTGAGTGTAGCGGATGATAGATTAGGAATAGTTGGGTAGAGGTATGTTTTCATACAGTGAAATTCATCTGTGAAACTCCTTGTCTTAGCACAATGTGGTTGCTATGATTCAAAACTGAGCTTCAAAACTTAGGAAATAAAAATCTGTTAGGAGCAATTAAACATGAAAATACCATTTCTGGCTCAGTGAGTGCTAAGTCTCTTACTCCCAGAAGCCAAGAAGATGTACAAAATGACACGATGTACCAAATCTTACTTCCATTGGCCACCAGTCATTTTTGCAGACAGGACACAACTCCATGGATTTCTGCTCTGACTGGGAATATTCTGTCTTCTGTCAACATTCTTGGATGCTCTGTGGTACCCTCCCAGTCCTGCATGTCTGTGGTTGGGAGTTAAGGCTGTATAATTCCTAAATTATGTTCTGAGGAAAAGAATGAAAAATGTAGAATCAGGTTCCACAGCTTGGGACATGCACAAACCATGAACTTTGTAGCCTTGTGGGGAACTTAGCACTCACACAAAGGTAAGCAACACCCTGAGATGTGTCATTGTACCTGAAGGGGATTTTTTACAGATTGAAGACGGGAACCACAGAGGGGTGGATTCCACCAGGCGAGAAGATGATGGAGCCCATGTTTGCACAAGACCAACTGTAATGGCATTTGCTGGGAACTGCTTGATATTGAAAGCATCAAGAAATGTGCTTAGAGCTATTCACTAAGAGCAAGAAAGGTGGCCTGTTGCACATCCTAAGCCAAACTGGCCAAAAATCTCACCCCATATTTCTTCCATCTCAGCAGTCTGAACCAGGCATTGTCCAGGCAGAAAATCAGCCCTGTGGATGATGTAACATTTTTCCCCAAGTAATTCTGACATATTTTTACATACATTTTCTAAGAGACAAAGACAGCACATCAGACAGACTCCAATGCTGCCAACACTGCGCTTCTGGTCAGACACTACAGAGACCCAGGAGCAAAGTCATTTTGGGGAACAACCTCCCAGGCACTGTGTCCCAGGGAGATGTGAAAATGTGAAAGGCTTACAGGGGCTGATAGTGACAGGATGAGGGGGAATGGTTTTAAACTAAGAGAAGCGAGATTGAGGTTAGATACTAGGTGGAAATTTTTCACTGTGAGGGTGATAAGGCAGTGGCCCAGGTTGCCCAGAGAAGCTGTGGATGCCCCATCCCTGGAGGGGTTCAAGGCCAGGCTGGATGAGGCTTTGGGCAACCTGGGCTAGTGGGAGGTGTCCCTGCCCATGGCAGGGGGGTTGGAACTCGATGATCTTTAAGGTCCTTTCAACCCAAACCATTCTGTGATTCTATGATTCTATGATTCTGTGATTCTAGATTTCATCCCAAGCAGACAAAACACTGGGTTAATGTCCTGTCTGCACTAGAACTGTGAATTGGGGTTCTGCAAGTACAGTATAGAATGCATTTTTAAGTTCTTCATTTGTTGCCCTCCAAATGCTATCCACTAAGCTTGTGAGAACATCATTTTTTTGGAGCCTAAAGATTGAGTGTGGGCAGCAGCCCCAAACATGAACAAGTCACTCCTTACACCACGCAGCCTGCTTCAAGCACTGCTGAATTTTACTTTTCTTACTTTGTGGTCAAATGTCTGATTTGATTAAACTGGGATTAAAGGAAAAGACTAAGCAACTCTTTCACAGACTTTTGAGGAGTTGTCACTTAATACTACTGCAAAGCACATTGGGATCAGAAGGCACCATGCAGCATAAGTGCTTTTAGTTTTCAGTTCTAAGTGAACGGGAACCATGGTGTAACAGAGTCTAGCTGGAGTAGCTGTAGCTGCTGAGGATAATGCTCAGTTAGGTAGAGCCTCCAAATGCAAGGTTTACTGCTATTAATAATATATTATTAGCAGTAATACTTTCTTTATAATATGTAATAATATATTATATATATATTACTGCTTATATATTGCTATAGTATAGTAATATATAAGCAGGAATATTTTCTTTGCATAGTCTGTTCCATGCAGACTATGCAAAGAAAAAGAATAATTATAGAAAAAGATATAACATAGCACTATAGCATCATCCAGTATATTTGTGTACGCATGTGTTATCTATTGCATATCAACTATCAATACAAAAGTACAACCAAATACATCATATCACATAGGTGCATGGTGTCAGTAAATATATTATTTACAGGCAGTCTATCTGGGTTTTCCATTGGCAGTTGACATTGCAGATCATCTGTGATATGCACAGACAAAATGGCAATTAAGCATCAATGTCTTCAGATCACAGCGCTGGCCAGCTCCTGCACGGGGTATCCATCCAGCGGCTGCAGTGACAGCATGACCAGAAAGGAAAGCTCTGCCATTATCTCTGTCCTGCACTGTGTGCATATCCATATCCAGCACCACTTAGGAAGCACTCCAACAAGTGATCATCTTAACAGGGTCAGCACCTTTCCTCCCCAGGACTCCGTAACAAACTTAGCATCAGCTCCTAACTAATTGAATTGGAGCATGATCAACAGTCTAATTGAAGATTATCTCACATCCATTTCAAGATCATATTATTTCCCAATTTGCTTGCTGAGCTTCTGTTCGTATATTTAGGAAAAAGGCAAAGAAAAAAAAAAAAAAAAGAGAGCGGAAAAAGCAGCTTTACTTAACAGTTGCTATTTCGGTATCAAAAGGAGTCTGCATTGTTGATTAGAGCAAGAGATCATTATCCCTCTTAGGAGCCCGATGAAGGTCGTTGTGTTAACCTTCAAATCACTCTGTAACTGGAGGCTGCTTTTTTTCTCCTGCTGAGCCACGCCAGGAGGAAAAAAAAAAAAAAAGAAAGAAAAGAAAAACAACAAAAAAACACCAAACAAGCCGCTCAAGGGAAACAAGTCGAGCTCAGCTTCTGCATCTTGGAAAAGCAGAGGAGTGGCAGGGTGGGATTAACTTTGGATGTTGTTGTGTATTGTTCACGTGTTGCCAAAGGAGGGAGGCAGGATGTAGGAGATGGAAGTAGACAGATTTAAATGTTTTACCCAGTGGGTGCCTTGTCGTGAGAAGACAGCAACAGGCAGGCACCCTGAGTAACTCGATAGACAGTTCAAAAACACGGTGTCAGATAGCAATAGCTCGCTAAGCACTCATGTATGGGGAGGTGTTTGCATATTTACTCAAATGGAAAGACAGTTTATGCCCAACAAACTGCCCATGACAAAACAGTTCAGATCAATAACTAAGGAGAGTCTTCTCTGCTGCACACTGGATGATAACGCTGCGCCTTCTTTTTTGTTTTTCTTGTACAACAGGTCCCAGGTTGAAGTGTAGAAAGCACTGCAGGGATCTCCACTGCGTTTCCAGGGATCAAGGTTCTCAGGCAGCTGGTGAAGAGTTAGAGAAAGCTACCTCTCCAGATAAACAGTGCAGGACATCCTTCCTATTGATGTGTTTCTTTCACCCACAAACCATGACCTTTATGATCACAGGGTCCCCGGGAAAGGGACAAACCAGAAAGCCAGATATAATACCTCTTCCCTGGACCCTGTGGTCAGCAGAGGGGAGATCCACCATGGGAGAGAGATTCTGGCTTCCACACTGCTCAGTCTGGTCTAGAAAATTTATCAAAGCAGCCAGCTTTGCCAAGAAGGATTGAAATCCAGGAGAAAAGAGGAGAGGAAACCTATGGCTCAGGGCTCTGCAAATGGCCTCTCCATCACTGAATCGTAGAATCACAGAATGGTTTGGGTTGGAAGGGACCTTCAAGAGCATCGTGTTCCAACCCCCTGCCATGGGCAGGGACACCTCCCACTAGCCCAGGTTGCTCAAAGCCTCATCCAAACTGGCCTCCGTCTGTATCTTCTCTGCCCCCCCAGATCTCCCCTGGCTTCTTTGGCTTCTTGATTTATATCATGTGGACAGAGATTCAGATCTTTTACATTTTTCTTGTGTCTTACACACATTCCCCCATGCAAACCCCTGGTGCATGCGTGTGATCCATCCTGTCCCCATGCTGATGCTGGGTCACTCCATTAGCTGTTAGAAATGGCCCATTTCTGTGCAAGGCTGAAACTCCTTTGCAAGACACTGGATCTATGTGTTGCCATCTAGTTTCCTTCCTTGTGGTACCGGTGCCCTTGCATCGCTAATCCTCTTTGGACAACTTCTATTCTAAGTCAATCAATGTGTCAATTTAGCATTCACCTTTTGTTGCATCTTAAATCCTTATAATCCCTGTCCTTGCTTCTACATGTTAAATAAATAAAAGCTCACATTTTTCTCCTGTGTCTTCCAGCTCCCCTGTGCTTGGTGAGGAGCTGGTCCTCAGATGACGTCTCCCAAGCAAGATATAGAGATGCAAATCATTGGAACAGTTGATGTGGACAGGAGAGTCACCTCAGCCTGAGCACAAGGTGAAAAAATTCCCTGCAAACAAGAAGAGGCTGTCCTTGTCTCCACCCTCACCTCCTATGGCCACCCAAGCTGAGAGAGAAAATATTGCAGTAGGAGAGACTTTTCAGGGACAGCACTGTGTTTGCTGCCATTCCAGGTAAAGGCATTTGGAGAGGTCTGAAATGAGTGGAGCCAATTCAAGTACATCCTGATAGGTTTTAATAAAAGAAGGTCTATTGCCAGTTTTATTGCTGCTTTTCTCTGCTGACAATTCCTTTCTCTGTGGTACTCCTAATCTGCACGCTGTGAGGATGCCACACCAAAGAGGAATTCATCCAGGGTTTGTTTTGGTTTTTGTTTTTTGTTTTTTTTTTTTTTTAATACAAGGCATCATAATACAAGGCATCTTCCCCAGGCAGAGCTGTAGACAAGGATAAATTCAGGGAATTACACTTGCTCAGCTCTAGTATGGCCAAAAAAAGTTCATCCACAGGTGGATGAGAAAGCCTCTCCTTTACTTGCCACATGACCGCTGCTTTCTTGGCAATAGCAGCCAAAGAAGAGAACATGCTTTTGACATTCCTCAATATTTTATATTTTTTCACCATAACCCCAGAAGAGCAAAATTTCCTCTTTCTGGTGTTGTTAGGGTCTGGACATGACCAGGGGTCACCTCAACTTTTTTTACACTTACAGCAATATCTTCTAGGACCAGCCACTTGGCATTGTGAAAATGTCTGCCACATTAAAGCAGAGATGGGCTGTGGAGAATGACATGAGCATGCTGGGATGACATCTTGGCCCACCTCATTTCACTGTTGGCATTTTTTCCTGCACACTCTGGGTGTCTGTTGTGTATATGAGCTTGTTGCTCCCTGACTGACATCTGGTCCAAACCAAATATCCCATTGGGAAACTGTTTCCTTCAACTATCCATGGAGATGGCCATGGGGAGACACTGGACAGTCTCACTACCAGAACTTCTGTCCCCAACTCTGTGTCCCTGCTGCACAAAACCACTGCTGGTCTATCTGTTAGCCAAAGCCTTCACTTGAAGTTCTTCTTCATGTTGGTGCTTTATAGTACTCAGAAGGTTTCTGAAGAGCCCTGAAATGAGAAGGGTTAGATGAGGACTATAGTGTTAAGTGAACCAAAGGAACTACTCCTTCACCACTGGTGCCTGAGATCCATTTCAGGCACATGGGGAACATAACACTGGCTCTTGACTCTTGGAAGTACAAGGGTACAGCTCTGCCTTCAGCCAAGAGTTGGTACTGGTGCAAATACATCCTGGTCATTCGTCAGAGGCTGCCAGGGCATGAGGTTTGTAATCGAATACAGCAGGATGTTCTGGTCCAACAGACGAGCATCAAAACAAAATAAAATAAATGACAAAATAACTGTATGGACAATTGAAAACAGCTCCACAGAAAAAACCTGTTCTTCTGCCAGATGCTGCATGTGGATGATGATCTACCTGGGCCAGGGATTATCCCGTTCATATTGACAGATCATCTAGCATCATGAGATCCTGCTTTCTGACTCCAAATCTTCAGTGTTCTGCAGCACAAGTAGTTGGGTGTCTGGCTGGGTGAACTGGAGCAACTGAGTTAGAATATCTGAAGAGATAACTTCACCTCTTAAAACACCTTATCCTGCTCATTTGTGACTGATAGCCACTTTCTCAACACTCTGGTGTCTGCAGAGACTCTGTGTGTGGGCATCTCCCCCATGCTTCCAGCTCCTGCACAAAAAAATGTTAGAGTTCCTCAGAGGTATTATTGCTCTCCATCCTCAGTTTCCTGTTGAACTCCACAAATGTGGACCTCAATGCCAGTTCAGACAATCCCAAAAATTATATAAACCTTGAACAAACAGCTAAGTGGCAGAGGAGGAGGATTTCTCTTCTTTGTGGCGAACAGCTCTTCCCAAGACTGTGGAAAGGGAACAGAATTTCACCATACCTCTGGAAAGAAGAGTTTGAAGTGCTGAGATTTAAAACTCTGCTTTTGGGCTGGACTGCCACCCTCCTCCTGAGCATCCATCCCTCACTTCAAGCAGCCGTGCTTCTCACACTGACTCAGGAACACGGGCTTTTCCAATTAACCTGTCAGGAAGAGCAATGTATTATTCTCCAGCACTCGAGTCATTTAAAAAATCAGCAGATCTCAGTGATCTGCTTGGCATGTTAAACTTTAAGTCAGTGTCAAGGAGGGATGTAATGCTGGCTTCACCACAGCCTTCAGAGCAGGTGCAGTATCAGAGGGACCGAAGGGTGGAACGAGATGCTGCCTCTGTGAAAGAGGAGGAGAAAACCACACAGCCAAGATGTTAAAGCCCCATTTTGGAACTTTGTTATATTATTATAAATCCACAAGTCTCTCACTGTCAGAGACCCAGTTCATTCCCTAGTTCACGTGGTCAAGAAAATGTCAAATGCTGGATGGTGCTAACTGTGGTGGGGGTTATACCTCTTTGATAACTCAGAGAAATCTACCTCTTGGCTAATGCTGCTGAATCAAAGCGATGCTCTCCTGTCTGGTCCTGACACCTTTTGACCATGTCCCAGCACACTGAGGACCTGGGCTGGAAGTTTTGGATGCAGCCAAGGAACTCATCACCTGCCCCACTGTCAGTCTGATGCCCTGGTCATGTTGATGGAGGTAAGTCCCCTACTTCAATGCATCAGTATTTTTCCACTGGCATCTTTCCCTCCACAATCCAGGCCCCAGTGTCAGCCATCCTCTGGCTGGTATATCATGTCCTAGCTAAGTATTTCTAAGCAGAAATCACACACCTGAGGTCTGATCTTTAAAGCACATGTGAATGCCTGGGGATGGGAGGGGGGGTAAATGGGTTTCTTTACAGGCTCCTCCCATGCTCCTGGGGAGATGATGAGGTTTTTTTTGCCTGTCTTCAATCACAGAACAAGAGCTAAGTGTTATTGATCTGAGACCTAGAGGGAATATTTCTGAGCAGTTCACCCTGGCATTAGTCCATCACTTAGCTGGTATTTATTATTCAAGGCTGGCAAAGGATTCCTGGCAGCATGCCCTGGCCAGACAACAAACTGGTGACGGAGGAGCTGAGTGAGTCAAGGGCAAACGAAGAGGGAAATGAAGGGAAGAAGGGAAAGAAATTGCAAAGTAGATTTTCCCTTCTCAAATTAACTTAGGTAAGTCCCAAAGCCTCTTCTCTGCAAAGCTGCCCCTGTGTGCATTAAAAACCCAAAGTAGGATGCACACATGGAGCATAGCAGATGGTCAGCTTGAGCTGATTTTTAACTAAGAACTAAGGTAAAAATGCAGAAAAACAGGACAAGAACAGGACAAAGCTTCACCCACCAGGAAAGCATGAAGGGTGCACGCGATGGAGCAACATGGCAGCTGTGTGGACGCTTGCAGAGTAGAAAGGGGTTGTCCCTACAAGCTCAGAGATCTAGCAGGAAGAGTCATAACAATACCTGTCCCACTCTGTGAACAGTGTCATTTTGTTTGTTTCCATCAGTTCAGAAAAGTTTGTCATAGAATCATCATCATAGAATGTTCACCATTCCAGCTCTCTCAGACAAACAACTACAAGGCTACTCCAGCTCTCACTGATTTTACAAGAACCTCCAGGCACTGAGTTTTCACATCTTGAGTCTGTGTTCCTTCTTTATGAATGTTTCAGTCCTCCAACAGATGTTCATAGCAAGACCTGGGCAAAAAAATCTCCTTGTTTGTCTTCCATCTTAGAAATAGGATTTGGTTTCTTTGGCTCACTGATCTAATATCTCAAGTCTGAGAATGGGATCATTAGAAATGTTGGTCCAAAATTGCCACATAGGAAGCTCTTCTGTTGCTGCTAAACAAAAACAAAACCAAGCAAACAGACAAAAACCAGCAACAACAACAACCAAAGCTCTATCCAGGCTCCTAAGCTATTAGTCTGTTAGGGAAAGGTTCCAGCAGCAGCGATTTGGCTGCTCTTCTGTTGTGGTCTAGCAAAGGGCTTCCTGATCTTTCACATCAGTTATTCTCCCGATACAAGGTATAGAGAACAAAGGCAGAGAGAAAACCCAAGTAATGATGGATGCCTGTTCCCACGAGCTGCAAAGGCATCTTTTCCCATGAATTGTACCACATTGCCATGTTTCACACCCTCACCGGTGACTTTCACAAAGCAAGGACAGTGGAAATGAAGTGATCAGTGTGGATTGATAATTAAGATGGCAGCTAACGTGAGCTCGGTAGGTTTGGGCTGAAAGAAGGTATATTTTAATTATTAGTGTCCAATTAAATATTTAATAAGTTCCATTATTGTAGGGGGATTTTGTGCCTCTCAGGGACCCTCAAAAGAGTTAATTAGAGATGCTGCACACTTGTAGATGTGATGTGCACGTGCCTCCACCCCCTTCAGTGCTGCCATGGATCCCAATGCAAGAATGCAGGTATTTTTCACCCTGTGAGCCTCAAACGGGATTTTTCAGAGTTCTTTAAACTATCAAGTAGCAATCTATCTTCAACAACATGACACTTGGCATGGCTTGCAAAACAGAGAGCTGATTCCCTGCTGCTGTGACTGGAGTAAGTAGTTAATTTAAAGCAAGAACGTGCATGTCCCTGCCAGCCTGTAGCCAGAGCAGTGACTGCGATATGAACACATTCTCACATTGGTAAGAACATGCCCAGCTCTTCCCTGGCTGGACGTGGCTCCGGTTGCTAATCTCAGGCGTCTTATTGTAAGTTTAACTCCCATCATGCCATTCATGAGCTTTTCAACAGCTATGGCAGTGTGTCTGGCTCTATTTATTTAGGAATGGACCGCAGCCCTGCCCCTTGGTTGTCCCCACAGTTTAATTGTTGGTGTGCTCCCTGATTTCTGGCTCATGCCAAGTATCCCACTCCTAGACATCAAATAGGTGGGTGTTGGAGGGATACTACAGTTGAGGACCATTCTCAGTAAGTTGCTTTGATGCAACATATCCTGGTTATTTAGGAATAAAAGACCTCAACTATGCCAGTGAAAGCCATGTCATACCAGTAGCTGGAGTACAGAACAACACTGTCTGGACTCTGTGTCTGCTAATAAAGATGCAGCCTGTGATTGTACGTCAGGTTTTGGTAACATGTTGTGGACGTGCAGAATTAGCCAAATAGAGGTACTGGCCACTCAGGATCTAGCACGCAAGTCCAGACCTATGACCTGTCAGTCATAGAATCATAGAATAGTTTGAGTTGGAAGGGACCATGGAGGTCATCTAGTCCAACCCCCCTGCAGTAAGCGGGGACATCTTCCACTAGATCAGGTTGCCCAGAGCCCCATCCAACCTGACCTTGAATGGTTCCAGGGACAGGACATCTACCACCTCCCTGGGCACTGTGTTCTGGTGTTTCACCACCCTAAGCATAAAATATTTCTTCCTTATATCTATTCTATACCTCTCCTCTTTTAGTTTAAAACCATTACCCCTTGTCCTATGTTTAAGGGTGGCCTAAATGTCTAGCATCAGAGGGAAGGAAAGTAACCCTGCACGTTGTCTGGAAAATGGTGCGATCCTCTCATTTGGTGGGGAAGAGGATGACGTGAGCCCAGCTGGCAATCAATTTGCACGTGGCATCCATCAGGCTGATGCGAAAGCGAGCTACAAATGGAGTGCTTGTCATTAGGAGAAGATACATGGAAGAGACAGAGATGGGGAAATAGTCCACAGGGGGCTATTCCTGAGGCAGCTCCATCTAGCAAATAGGATTATTGGTAATGATGAGATAATTCACTAAGAAGTCATGTCAGATTTAAGTGACCCTCCTAAATGACAAGGGAATGCTGGGGAAAAGGGGGGTGAGAGGTCCCAGCTGGGTCTTGGCCTTCGTTAGCTGACCAGCACAATCTCTGCAATGGGAAACCGGGTGGTCTAGGGGTGTTGATTATAGTTTATTGGAGTGAAATTATTTCTTTTCCCCTGAGAAAACCCTTAAATTTTACAAACATTTCAAATTGAAACTGAATTTATCTCCAACAGATAGTTTGTCTGTATTTTTAAGCCTTCTGTCACGCCACAGCCCATCTGTAATACATTCATCCTCAGAGAAAAAATCCATCCCAAGGGAACCAACACAAAATACAGCCAAGTCCCACAGACAGCACTGGTAGGAAAAGGATCTAAATGCAAATCTCTGGCTACCACAGTCACTACATGACCGGCCAGCCTCTCCAATATTCAGGAACCCTTGCCTAGAGATGAGCCAGAAAAATCTGCCCTGTTCAAATCCCCATCAGAATAGTTGTGTTCATAGATAGGCTGGCCTAAAACTAGAGTCATTCCATTTTTTTCAATAGTGTGTAAAGGACTTATATTGTAAGTCCTTTGAAACTCCTACAACACTGGATAGATTTCTTTCTAACTTCTCCTATAAATGTATTGGCAAATAAAAAGTGTCCTTTGACCTTGGCGCTTTGAAAAGGAAATTAATCCTTGTTTTAGTGAGAAACAAAACTAAAAACAGGCTGAACAGTAAAGTTATTGCTGTAGTTCCCAACATGTAGGGCTGTTCTCATCACATGGATGCAGAACTAGAAATGACAGAGCAGTCATCTCGTGATTCACACCAGCAGAAACCAGAACACATTTTTGATGACAGCCTTTTCAAACGTTTTTGGGAGCTGTCTGAAAGAAATATGACAATTAGATTAATCGCACTAATTATTAATGATGGCTATTGCAGTGCTGTTTCTCTCGAACAGAAAAATGAAGTGACGTATAAGTCTGCTGCAATGCAGTCTGATTCTGTTCTCTGCTCTGACCCTTGTTAGGGGAATCCACCACAGATAAAATGCTGATGGTCAGAGACAGCTGATGTGAGTCAGACTACCGTCATCTTGAAAAGAAGTGTCAAAATTAAGCAATCTCACTGTTTTCTCGGTATTTTGCAGATATTTTGCCATTTCTTGGCCCTCTGTTATACTAGGTCCTGCACAGGTCTAATGCAAAAAAAAGACTGTCCATGCCCCATAATAAAATAGAAAAATGCAAAAACGTGCACCTGAACCCCAATTCCCAAGCAAGTCTCTTCCTCAGTATCTTACTAATAGGGAGACTTCTCATGCTAAGTTTATTTTTCTCCATCAGATAAGCTGTTGTAGGAACACAGACTGTCTTTCAGAAGAAGACAACAAATTGATCCCATTTAAAATTCTTCTTCATCCATGACGAACCCAATTTAAAGTGCTATCAATCCGAGCGGTGGCTTCCCCCATGGAAAATATGCAAACCAAAGATTTGGCTTTATTCGTTTGTTTGTTTGTGTTGGATTTCTCCACTGATGCTGTTTATGTTTCCTGTTGTTTGGTTTTTAATAACGCGCAGACATAACTGCATCTTCTGGGTGAAGGCAGCTCACCAGCTGCCACTGTTTATCGATTTGTTTATCTTCATTTACCTTTAAAAAAAAATAAATTAGGAGCACAGTTTTTGTCCTTCCTGTGGACAGAGTCAAGCAGCAGGAATTCTAGAAATGTGCCTCTTGGTGGAGAAAAAGACCTTAAGGAACACGAGAGGGACAGATTTTGAACACCTGGTGACCATATTGTTTCAGTTGCAAAACCGCAGCCAGAACAGAAATGCTGTGAATGCATCACAGTGGTACAACCAACAGAGAAGGAGTCAACTCGCTGTCGTCACAAAGTGTGATGGGTCTGACCTTCACCCTGGTCCTACAGAGGGGTGACAGCAGTGTCCCTGCAATGCATGTACCAGTGCAGAGTGGATAAGTGACTCCATGCACGATTTTTGAGATGCTATGGGGAAAAAAAAGACTGCAGTGAGCCTTTAGTGGAAAACCTAAGGAGGAAAAAAAAATTATTTAATTCACAGGAGCTATAATGGGATACTGGCTCATAAACCACTTCAAATGAGGGGTTAAGCTTGGAGAACGGTCACTCTAATGTATCCTATTCCTATAGTTACCTATAGGAGACATGACATGGGGATAAAGAGTCGGTCAGTTTGAGCCAATGTGGCCATTCTTGTGTTATTCTGGAGAATTCATGTTGCTCGATAGCAGCCAACTCTGAATGACGGTGGCTCTTCCCATTCCTAAAGCAGAGGTAGGATTCAGCTGCAGCCAGAGGTTCCCACTGGAGGGGGAAATCTCCTGAAAGTCAAGAAGAAACCTGTCAACACTAGGAAACCACAGCTATTTAGCATCAATCATAACGATTGATACTGCCAAGGAAGAGAGCAATCAGCAATGGCTTGGGGAGCTGGAATGAACAGCATGTCACTGGGACGGCGGCTGTTCCTGCACTTTAACACCGGCTGGAGCAAAGCTAGGAGCCATTAATTGACTTTTAGCTCTAACTGTAATCCTGGTGTCTTTTAGATGGCAATTAACCACTAGTAATAGGTGGCTAATTGTGTAAGATGGCCTTTCAAATGAGATGTAAGACAGACATCCAACCACTCTGTCGGCATTAAACATCCTTCTGCATTTTGCACAAGAGCTGGGAATGCAGAGAACAGTTTTCTCTGGTCTTTTTCCAGTGTCCTTCATTATATTACATCCTATGTCTGCATTAGGTAATTTTTTACTGTAACTATACCTTCATTATAGCTTTTATCTTGTGCTTTTATCTGTCTGAGGGTGTGCAGAGTTTTTTTTATTGTAATTACATTTAAAGGTCAAGACAGAAGTATCTCACAGGTGCACATTATAGCGTTTAACATAAGCACAGTCTTTCAATATACAGTAAAGTGAGAAACACAGCTGACAGCTCCTTCCATGAACTGCAGAGTCAGTGAAAATAGCTTTTGCAGAGAACAGCTTCTCCTGCTTGGATATCCCAAGATCTGAACAAGTCCATGGTATCCAGCCTGGGCTGGAGCTTTCCCAGAGGGAAGGGCGTGGTTGCACCTACTCTGTCAATGCCAATTATCAAGCATTAATTACACAAGTGCATCCACTGTTTTGAGGTCTCAGGGACCCCTATGTGAATTATCTAAGTAACTAAGGTTGTACTACTGCCTTTCCATTAGGAAGACACTGAAAGGTATATCTGTCCCCTACCTGGCTGTTTCGTGCCATTAAATTTGTAGGAATATTATATCTTTGAGACATCTTCATCCTGTTCAACATAGCTGAGAGAAATGGGGACAGAAAGGAATCAGAAATATGTACATCTGGACTCCATGGGTTTGGGTTTTTGGTTTTGTTTTGTTTTTTTTTTTTAATTTATTCAACAAAAACAGGCTACGAAGGGCCTCAGAAGGTTCACACTGTTTCAGGGTCACAGAAGTTGTGTCCCATCCCTAGCAAAGCCACAAACTTATTATTTTCCAGAAGCCAAGTGAGATCTTTGATCACCCTTGTTTACCTTACCCTGACCTACTTCCCATTCAGTTCTCTCCCTCTTGGGATGACACTAGAACTGCACACAACATCCAGAACCTGGAGATATCCTGAGACAAAGATCTCACATCTTTCCTTCTCTGTTCCTGCAACAGTAATACCCAACATTTGACTTGCTTGATTTGACCCATACGAATATTGAGCAGATGTTTGGATGGGATACTCTCTCACATGAATCTTTCATCCCAAGAGCACAGGTATCTGTCACTGGGCACTTTTCTGCTCCAGTCCCACTGGTGGTGGCTGTTAACACTTCCCTTCCGACATCTCTTCTCTGCACTGAGTACTTTCAGTTTGTGTATTCTGGACTCTGCTGTCATCATCGTCCAGCTCAGTCCAGAGACAGAGCAGCACAGGATAAGTGACACCAACATTCAAGAACTGAACTCACTCAGGATGTCACTACAGGGAAAATGACTTGTGGGTTTAAGAAGCACCCCCCCAGTGTGGGAGGTGTAATGCTCTGCAGAATGGGAAAGGACAAAGTGAAAACTGCTCCCTGAGGGGTTATTATTGTCTCAGTAATTTCCACTCTTTACAGTTACCCAAAACTTTGCACCTGCAGGGTACTGCTCCCAGCAGTCTTGAACATTTGGGAATTTCTGCTAAATCTTGCTTTGAGGTCATGCAAAGGGTTTGTTTTACCCTGTTCAAAGGTAAAGGCAAAGCAGCAGGAGCCCACAGACCTGTATGTTCATCTGGTCTTTGACAAGGCTTTGCTGTGATGCCTTAAGCAAAACACACGATTGTACAGTGCCTCAGTTTCCTTTCTGCAGAAATGTGGCAATGAACAAGTGGATGACAAGTTCTCTTCTTTTATGACTTTTAGCTTAGCAGTCTAAATGTACAATGTGCGCCTTCAGACATCACAGCACCACTCCTTCCCTTTTTATCTGGGAGACTGGATTCAGGATCATCTTTTAGTCCACCCTGAGGGACTATGTGAATGAAGGAACCACTGNAAATGTGGCAATGTGTTCACAAAGAACAGTGGATGACAAGTTCTCTTTTATGACTTTTAGCTCAGCAGTCTAAATGTACAACGTGCCCCTTCAGACATCACAGCACCACTCCCTCCCTTTTTATCTGGGAGACTGGATTCAGGATCATCTTTTAGTCCACCCTGAGGGACTATGTGAATGAAGGAACCACTGCTGGGAATTTTTTCTGTTGAAGTACAGTCCCTTAATGCAAGTTTTGTCTTGACTGTTACAAAAATATCAAGATGAAAAAAGAGTTAGAAAAAGAAGGTAGACACAGTAAGCCAAGCCTAGCCTTCATTGCAGCTGATGGAAGACCAGCCTGAGGTGTTCAGACTGCAAAGCTGACGTTATAGGTGCTGGTCCCTGGTGCTCCAACACACACATCCTCCCAGAAGGCAAAACCTTGTTGAAATTGGTATGATCATGTCTCCCTCTAGAGACTGTCTCTACAACCTCCAACGGTTAGAATTTGCATTCTCCTGATGCTTGAACAGTTCAAAGAGCAGGGATTGAGCTTTGCATCCATCAGGCTGGAGGTCATGTCCCTACAGACATACTCGGGTGAACCACGCCAGCACTGCTCTCCCCAGTGCTGCAGCAGTGATAGACACCACTGGAGGCATATCACAGGCACATAAATAGCATGCGCATCCTTCTGACAGGCAGGAGACTAGCAATTTGGAGCTCTCCAGAGGAAGGAGAAGCGATCATTGTCAGGAGAGCAAGCAGGAGGCTGAAACACATGGCTAGTTCACCCAGCTATGCTTGCTAGACCGGTTTTGATGTGAAATAGAGAAATATGTATCTGTATTTAATTACAGTGAATCTGGAGTTGGATCTAGCTTGCAGGATTTGGTTTCCCTTTTTTCAAGTGTCTGAACACTTTGTTGGAAGGTATTAATGTCTGGAGGAAGCTCAGAGCCATTGGAGAGATGCATCCTTCTAGACCAGAATATGGAGATGAGTTGAAGGTCTTGGGGCATCTGCAGTGGTGCTGGACACTTATGTCTAACCCAATGAGTTCTGTTTAAATCATCTGCATCTGGAGTTGTGTCCATTCAGGATGTCAGGATACTCGATCCCACTGTCAGATCCCACTGATACCATTATGGTTGTGACAGGTCTGGGTTCCAGGCTGGGACCTGCTGGTGAACCTGCTCCTGCTCCAAGGATGTCGAATTGTCTTTTCCTCTCAGTGAGTACTTGCTGCTTTGCACAAAACAAGTGTTCACAAGCAAGAGGAGATGACAACTGGAGGTAGGAGGCAGCTCTGATGCTGGGCAGGATCCATGTCCAGGTCCTTCCTGGGCCAAGATAGCCATGACTGAAGCTATCTCACATCCCAGGAGAGTTCTTTGACACCTAAAGTAGAAAACATTTCCTTTCATTTGCATACCTCTCTGGGGAATACTTCAAGGGCTTTTGCTTTCATCCTGATGCAGAATAAAAATGTATTTTATGTTCAAATTATTTTCAAGATCTTTCCTTGCACCTGTGTTTGTAGTGATTAATCCCTCATGGACCAGGAGAAGAAAACCAGAAGACATCCCCATTTTCAAAAGGGGCAGGTGAGATCCCAGGCTGGGGAGATACAGTACGAAGTGAGGGACTTTCTGGGATCCCTAGAGCTGCACATAGTCCTAAGTTTAATCAGAGGATTAAACCCAGCAGCAGGATAATGTTGATTTCCCCACATCCTGCCCGATGCACCTCTGCAAATAAGTACAGGGACAGCAAACCAGGTGCTTTACCTGCTCCATCCCTCTCTTTTCCTGAGGCCAGAAGAGCTGGATACATGGACCTGCAGCTATGGGAAATCTCTACCGTTGACTCCACGAAAGATCTGAGGCCAGCTGCTTCCCCATCCCAGATCCGAACTGCCTGCAAAGTGTCCTTGTCGTTAAGGACTGTTCTGTGCTGCTAGGCTCTTTGAGATGGAGGCACTTCCAGCATTCAAAGTAACGTTCCCAGCACGATCCAGACAGAGAGGGAGACAGCGAGGGCAGCGCAGGTCGGAAAGGGCATGCTACCTTGCACCTCGGAGACCTCGCAAGCATCGCTGCACAAAGAACGGGGCCAGCCACAGCTGCAGATGAAACCAGAGAGGGAGGATTCAACAGAGAGGCTTTCCTGCTTTCAACACTTCCAGAGTTTCTCCCTAAACAAGGATTAAAACCATAAAATAACAATGCAGAAAGTAAGTGGTGGGGGGGAAGGAACTGCAGCAAGAAGTATGAAAAAAACAACATAAAGAAGCAGACAGCAGCATTGCCCAGGTATTTGTCTGAGCTGGTGTTAGTGCTTTGGGGTGCTTGGAATATCTTCCTTGCACACCACACACCATCATGCACGTATATAAATGCACACCCCCATAAGCTGTGATAGTATTTTGTAATTAAAGGTGCCCCTTAGCAAGTCTGTGCTCAACAGAATAATACTATAATCTTTACAAATCCCTTTGCTTCCTTGAAAAGATGCAGCTAAGTCAAAGACAGAGGCATAGGAAAAAAATAATAGCACCAAAGGCACTCAGGATGCAATAAAACAGAGGATTAGATCTACATTACTTTCATTACATTATATTGTATTTTTATTATTAGGTCCACAGTTATCATTTAATCTTAGAGCTGCTGTGTCTGATAGAGTGGAACAAAAACAAATGGAATTCATCCCCCCCACACACACCAAGGAATTGGAGATTAAGGAAAGATTAACATCATGTGTAAATGAATGAAAAATGGAAATTGCAAAAAAAAAAAAGGGGGGGGGGGGGGGAAGTGAAAAGGTGAGAGAGGCGANTTTCCTTATCTTTCCCCTTGTATTTAGGACTGATGCTCTGAGATGAAGGTACGGATCTCACTGGCAGTGAGGATTCCCTCGTGATGGAAACAACCTTCTGTGCAGAGCAGTTTCCCAGCATGTACAAAGCAGGACTCAAAGTATCATGCAGCTCTCAACACTGGGGATAAAAGTTTGAACTGCTGTGGTGGGGAAACCAGGGTTCATCTCTCTTCTCCCTTGTCTGGTTTACGGTGGGATGAATTAATCCCTTTTATTAGCCTGGGAAGCTGAAATCTCTTATTTTCCTACCTTGTCCCTGCCTTGGTGCAGGAGATGCACAGCAGCCAGCAAGGTCTTTGCAAAAGTGATAACCAGAGAGCAATTCAGCTGGTCCATCATCCTGCTCCGAGAGCACACAGTGCTCCAGACTCAGAACCCCCAGACTAGGTTTAGTCTGCCTTTGCAGGATTAATTTCTGGAGGAGAGAAATGGCTGGCACAAGCCAGGTATTTCTTGGCTGCAATCCTATTTACTGAGAACATTCACAAAGGATTTACAAACCTGAGGGGGGGATTTATAGGGAATTTAGGCACCTGACTTGAAAATAGCAATCCTGAAAATCCTCACTCATCCATCACATAATCCCAGAGGCTCCTGAGCTACATGGGTACCATTTTCCCCCCCTTAAATCTCTACCTATAAGCATATACAGAAGATCCTCGGTCATGGCAAAGCTGAGCAGCTCCCACCCAGAAATCCCCATGCTCTTTAGATTACCTACCCTGAGCATCTCTTTATCCATCAGCAGTCCCAAGAGATCCTGAGGGACTCTGCATTCACAGAGACAGAGCTGTTGCTGCTTTATTTTAAAAGACAGTGGTTCCTTCTTCCCCCTGTCTCTACAATAACTCAGGAGACCCTCTTGGGCTGAGAGCACAGTTCTTCCTCCACCTGAATCAAATTCTTGCCTCCTGGTGCAGCTGGAGAGTATAAATGATGATGACTTGCAAGAGTGGAGGGGTTTTTTTGCATTAGCTCCACAGCAATGAGAGGCAGCCTCCTCCCTCAGCCAGAGTACCCTCAAGCTGATGTGTGTGATAGTTTAAGGTGTCATTTCAGGATGTGACAGATGTGGACATGAATGTTTTCATGCCTGAAGAGACCAAAGCTGTCAACTCTGGGATGCAGAAGGACACTGGTGGTGTGAGCAACACAACAGAGAAAATGGGACGTATCAGGTACATTGTGTTATTAATCATATTTTTCTTTACAAATTAGATAATGTGGATGATTAGAGTGTTAAAGTACTAATTGGAATAGCAATAAACACTTTTTTTTTTTTTTGCTCCATATATGTAGTTTGTTCCCTTTAGCCCATAAGATGTCTATCACTGTCATTGTGCTTCTGCTGATGTTGTGAGCTCTATTCACGTATTTCACCCTCGGAAGGGAGATCTGATCTGCAGTCACACGGCATCTGAGCTCCAGATGTATAGGGTTTTAGGGTGACCTCTGTCCTCAACATTTCCTGTTGACAGGTACCTGCGGATGGCATTGCACAGTGCTCACCTTCCTATCTGTCCAAGCGCTATGGCTGGGATTCATTTAAGCCCAGATATATATTTGGGACAGAGGCAGCTCCATCTCTGCCAGCCTCAGATGCCTTCGTAGTCTTGGAGAAAAAAAAAAGGGGGGGGAGTTTTCGGGGTGCAATCTGTCTGTTTCTAAGGTATATGTACCAAATAGATGTGTCTTTCTCTCCTCATACTATAGGAGAACCAAGGGTGACTTGCTCAGACACAAACCTACAGTGCAAACATCTGAATTCAAGAGCTTCTTCTGTCTTCTGCATTCCACTCCTGAATCGTACCAGCAAGGTCCTGCAAGAGTCAGCACCTCTGGCTCTAGAGTCCTTTTCACACACAATCCTGCGTACGGAGTAGGTAGAAGCACCAGATATTTAATTCCTGGATAGTTAAATTGAGGAGACAGCGTGTGTTCTCTGCCTGGGTCTCAGTCCACACAGCATCCCTGCTGGTTGGGCCATTGCTTTGGGTAGTGGATTTTGTTGCTTCCAGTTATTGCACTATAAAATGGTTTAATTGCTCTTTTCACCTCATTTGAAATTAAGGTGACGACCATTCTTTACGTGTACCTGCAAATGTCCCTCTTGCAGCCCTCCTTGGCGTTGGCCACTGACGCTTTTCAGGGTAACAGTGGTGTAGCAGACTCCAGCTGTTCATGCCTGGGAGCACAACCTGACTGAGTTTTTTAATTTGATTGAGGTTTCTCTGTACACGATTTCTTCATGGCCAAGGGGTCTCTTTTCACCTTTCTCATCTTAGGTTGCCGTTCAGCGCTTTGAAATCTGTGCTTCCCAGAGCAATACACTCACTGCATGCTTCTGCTTTCTCTCTACGTGATGCATCCAAACTACAACTGGAGTCACCTTGACAGCAAGATCCTGATTTATCTTTAAATGGCACTTTTTCTTTTCCCCTTCCTTTAGTTGTGCAATGCTTTATATTGCCCACACACATGTGGCAACTGTCCTGTACACAGTATTTTAATCAGCAAGGACAGAGCAAGGAAAATGAATTTGCAAAGAAGTAGGGAGTTAGTGCCACTGTTATTCCTGCAGCTGAATTATTCTGTTGGGCTGTAGGATTATTACAAGGTAAAAGAGACGGTGTCAGAAGAGCCTAAAAGTTAATACCAGGCATGGGTCTGTTCCTTCCTTATGATCTATAATTTTTCTATTAAATAGAAAAACCCCAACCCTCAATCCTTCAGGCATCCAGTGAGGAAGCCAAAACCAATTTCAGCTAGTTTATATGGCCAGCCACATTTCATGAATAGGAGAAAGCTTTAAGCGACCAGACAGAGAGCAGCTTACAAGGGGAAGATCAGTCATGTCTCCTGTTTTGTGCTGTGATTATTTATCTGTCTTTCAGCAGTACCCAAGGTTGCATGCAGGATCAGAATCCCATTGGGCTCATTGGAGCTCACCCAAACGCTAAGATGTGTTTGCTAAAATGGCAAATATTGCCATCTGACTCATAAAATAACTAGCAGTGAACTAAAAGCATGAGGGAAGGACAAAATTCGGTCAGGCAAGGTGACATAGATTCTTCAATTCTTCAGCAAGCTGAGAACTGAAACTTTTCAGCAATCAGCCACTGCATGGTGTAAAGAAGAACGTGTGAAGTTTTAACTCACTTAAAGTCATTTAAAAGTTCACTGAGGGTCTGGTCAAAACCTCACTGAAATCAGCAAGAGCCTTTCAACTGGCTTCTTTCCCCCGAAGAACAGTGCTGCAAAGCAGAGACTGCAAGTTTCAACTACAGAGAGTTGTAAATCACAGGGCATCAAAGTTTGAAAACTCTCTGAACATACCTCCCTCCAGCAATTACTTATCTGCTAGCTTTTGTTCTGGAGGGAAGTATTAGCTACCTGAAGTTCTGTTTGCAAACACACTTCTCTGTGTGACATTACGGAGAGATGCACGAATGTGAAAGCAGCAGTGCAGAACTGCACTGATGGGCACGGCTTACTGCTGAATGCAAAAGCCTGCAGAGCAGGAGGACATTTGCAGCTCTTCCCTGAGGTTTAAAGGACCTCTGCTTTTGCCGAGGCTGAGATGATACAGCTCACTAAGCCAGACACAAGTGACTCATGTATGAACTTCTGTGGGTCTTGGTTAGACTTCTGCCATTGCAAGGAACTACACCAGCATGGCAACAGCCAGAGGAGGACAAGATTCAGCAGCAGTACTTTTTTTCATCAGGGAAGAAAGCAACAGAGCAAACTTCTTGACTTAATCCTCGCCCACAACTGGTTTACAGGATGAAAACAGGCAGTTTTTGAGTTGAAGATTTACCTGTCTCACCGAGGCAACAGTGATCAACAGAGAACAAGTTCAGTTCTGTAGACTGCTGTGGGTAACCTAAGTGCTGGAAGCACACTGGACTCCCAAGCAGGTCACCCTGGGCTGACTCCAGCATGGAAATCATGTCAAAAAACCAGCTTTATAGCTAACCTTGAGCAGCTCCTGTACAACCATATCAGCACAGCCTGGGAGGACAGGAGTCATTTCACTTGACTTGGGATGTCCCCAGCTACACTAACCACCCATGCTTAGTCACCAGAAAGTCAGTCCTGTCATCCTAAGGCAGACACTTGCCCAAAGGAACCAGGATTTGTGGCATTCTCCACTGTCTATAAGAGGATCCAAGGGCAACCAGCTCAGATATCTCTGGCTACACTTAATCATCCAAATCCCGTCTGGAGTATGGTTCTGCTTCCCTCACAGTTTAAAAGGTCCATGTAATCTTCGAGAATGCTAGCAACCGTTGTTAGCATTTGCTGATAACCCAGACATGTATTATTTTCTCCCAACACCAATAAGGTTTGTTTGTTTTTCCTTGTACAGAACTCTTTTTAATCTCTCTTTTGACCTTAAAAGACCTGCCAGTGTTAGTCCATGAAATCAGCTTAACAACTTTCCCATCCTTTCACTTCTGGTTTATGAAAATAATTTCCCCATTGGTTCCACTTTCCTCCTTCATCCCTGCAATTTCACATTTGTTGTTGTTATTATTGGTTATTTCTGTCTCTCACCCTGGTCCCTAGCAGTTCCGGTTCCCTGCAGAGAAATTACAGATTGCGGTAATAATTAGTTTGTAGTGTTATCTTTTCTGTCCCTCTAATAGCTATCAGAATAAAGCTGTCACCCAGCACTGACCGCCTCATGTAATCAGAATAATATAGAAATAACCTTCCCCAACACTGGCAGTGTTTTTCTTGCTTTGTTTCCTTAATTGTGTTTGTTAATTTGAAAACGCAATTAATTTTCCGGTTTCCACATTTGCAGCTTCATTCTTTTTCCCTCCAAGATGAGCTTAAGATTGTGTTCCTATTTCTTCAGCTATTTCCTACCACCCTCCTGCTAAAGAAACCTGCACCAATCCTGGGGGCAGGAAACTCCATATTTTTGTTTAAGTGTATTTGTTTGGGTGTTTTTTAACCTGTTTTCTTTCTGACTGTGATTTCAGCTGATTTTGAAAACTGAATGGGATTGCACTGCTTTTAAAATCAGCCCAATATAAGAGGCCCTGGGTCCTTGGAAGATATTCTTACTCCATCGCTCACTTTCCCACATCACCTGCCATACAACGCCCAGTGCCTTGGTTTCCTCAGCTGCATCATTGACACTGACTCATTGCGTGGTGCTGTCATCTCTTGGCTTCTTCAAACCAGGCTCCTGCTATGACAACTTTGGAGCCTCGATCAGGATTTTGGGTACATGGGAGCAATTTGAGGAAATTCTGGGTCTTTTGAGTGCAAAATGTGTTCCTGGGAGGATAAAATGTTCTTCCTGTAGATGCTGGGTTCTACAAGGTTTTCTGAACAGCAGTTGTCCCAGGAGAGGTTACCTGAGAGCCCCCATAAAAGGGCTCGTGCATGTGGCTTTCTGATCGAAGCAGTGCCTACAGCAGAAGTGCTGCCTTCCCTTGGAATTGGTTACACTGGTCTCCAGTTCCCTCAGGATGAGCCTAACTGGATTAAATGCCACATCTGTCCTCCAAACAAGGCACTACAAGTCACACATGAAATAAGGAGTTTGGGTTTGACATTACATTAAGATGCATTTTGGGTTTTTTTGCACATGTAATGATAATTAACTTAATGAGGGATTAACCAAGGAGGTTTCCCTTGCCATAGAATTCGGGGCATCAACTGCTCCTTATGTCCACTCCCCTGAAAGAACTTCTACAAAGAGTATTGTCACTGGTTGTGCAGGGAAGAGCGGTGCACAAGCCAGGATTCACCCTGTGTAATCACAGAGGTCTAAATTAAGGACATGGTATCCTTTAGCTCATAGTCAGTGGAGTGAGATTTGCATTTTCCCAGGAGGATTCAGCCCACTGAATTTCAGGCACAATGCACAGGATACGTGAATGTGAAGCACCAGGCTCTCTTGGCTCACAGCAGCATAGGCAGCAGCACTGCAAGTCAACATTGTCCCAATCAAACCATTGCTCAGACTGGTATCTGCTTGAGTGAATACAAAAGTGTTGGAAACATAGGAGCAAAACGCCTACCGCAAAGAACATCCAGTTCAGGACCTCAGAAGAGTGGTGGAGGTGGTCCATGGACATTCCAGGAACAAAAGAGACAAATTTCCCCTGCTACAAGTCATGCTGCAGAGGGAAGAACTCAGAGGAACTGAGCAGTCATCCCTCATCACAGCCAAAGTGGTGGAAGCACATTTCAGGGCTGCCCACAAAGTCCTTGCTTAAACTTTCTACAAGCAGAGACTGATGTTTGGAAAACACTTGAGTCTGGGGCCATTCTGGGAACAGGATGATGTGAATTTCTTACTTCAAAATAGCCAGATTGCACAGCTCAGCTGTCAAATGTGAGATGTATTTCAGGAAAGCACTTATGATCAATCCAGTGAGCGAAACATCAGGAGGGATTGCTTCAAATTCAAAGTAGCTGCAATCAACTGATAGATGAATTATTATTCTATGCCACAATTATCCACTTGGTTGCAACTCTCGTCAGCTTTTAAAGTCAACATCGCTCTTGTCCTGGTGCTAAACCTGATAGCAAAGTAAAAGATAAGGAAGCAGAGAAAATGGGCTGGAAAAGAAAGTAGGAACAGTTTTGACAGGGACAGGACATCTGTTGGGATAATACATTACCAGTATATTATGCAGGGTAGGGCAGCAGTGCTTCGGAAGGATGTTTAAATGTTGTCATTGATCACAGGATGAGTTTCTGCAAGATTTGAGATGAGCTCCTTGTGATGAAATTGTTCCTCTTGAGTCAATGTGAGGAAGGCTTCAGCTACAGTTATGCTCTTCCCCAAAAAAAGTGGAATTAGAGAGGCTGGAAGAGGACCACAAAGGCCCAGAAAATGGATCCTGCTGGGAAAGTCAATGCTGCTTAGTGTAGAGGAGACAAGACTGAGACATGAATTGGCAATGGTCTTCAGATAGGCAAAAGGATTCTTATGAAGCAAAGGCTGCAGACTGCTCCCCATGCCTACCACTGATGGGAGATCTCCACTGAGAATGAAATAAGGAGCTTAAATAGCCAAGTGAGAAGTGCAGGGCAGATATTAGGAGAATATCTAATCCTCTACTAATTTACATGCAAGTCCTCTCTCAGTTTTTTGTGAATCTTGGACATGCACAGTTGCACGGTGGTGACCCAGCCAGCAGGCGTGGATACTTCTGCTCTTTAGCAGATGGCACTGAAATCTCCCAGTCCCAGGGCAGAAGCCAGAATCTTGGGGTCAACAGCAGGTTTTTCCTGAGGGACTGCAGAATCAGACTTCTTTCTCAAACCTCACAGATCTAAAACCAAAGTGAAGCAATTCCCACTTCCACTCTGCTCCCTCACACATCAACAAACCATTAGATTTTACCCAGATACTTTGACTTGGAAACCTTCAAGTGACCCCAATACAAGGTGCTTTGTAACCCTGTGCAACAGCTGAGAGAATATACTCACCCAGTTCATCTGCAGCACAAAAGAAGGGAGAAAGCATCTGTTACACCAACTCGTGCATCTGGAAGAGATGGGCAAGCTTCAAGGCACACAAACCCTCCATCGGATTTTTTTCCAAGCATTTAAAACCACCAGTCAGAGACCAGATCCAGTGCTAAGAGCAGAGTCCTCTCCATTGCAGTGCTGGGAGATTCTGGTCCTTCCCTCTTCACCAGCTGAGTGAAAAAGACAAAGTGACAGAGCAGGCATGGGAGAAAGCAGCTCTCTTGTCTTGGGTAACAACACATCCTCAGCAGCAGAAGAGACAGTAGGATGAGTAGCTGGCAGCTGATGGCTGCTGAGCATCCTCTGAAATGATTATTTTTTCTCAGCTCTGTTCTCAATATACTGCTGACTGTCTTATTCCATCATAGTGGCAGTTGGCAATAGTGGATACTCTTCCAGAGAGTCTTGGGAAAGATCAAGAGCTGAGAAGTCTTTGAATGATAAACTGAAAAGAGAAGGTGGCAGTTCCAGGCAGTTCCAGGCAGCCTCTTTGTGCCACTGTTGCTGTGGGGTATAAATGTGCCAGTCATCACAGAATCATAAAACAGTTTGAGTNCCTTAAAGATCATCCAGTTCCAACCCCCTGCCATGGGCAGGGTCACCTCCCACTAGCCCAGGTTGCCCAAAGCCTCATCCACCCTGGCCTTGAAGCCCTCCCGGGATGGGGCATCCACAGCTTCTCTGGGCACCCTGGGCCACTGCCTCACCCCCCGCACAGGAAAAAACTTCTTTCTCCAGAAGCACCCAGCACCCTTCACCAGCCCTGAACGATTTACCAAACAATTCTGCTTGAGAAATCTACAAACCTGAGAAAGTCCTGTGCATTATTTATAGCAATTTCCTTGAATTCCAGATGCTCATCACAATTCATTTGCATCTCATTCTGCTCAACTCACGATAGCCAAAGGCTGCACAAGGGCTTGAATTTCAACCATATGCCAGGCCATTACGACCAACATGACTCTGCTAGCACCTGGAAAGGTCACTAATAGTTTGCTCTCACTGCACGTTTCTGTACTTCTTGCAAGCCTCATCTAACCTTGCTTGTGCAAACACACCCCAGAAGAATGCTGATGCCCTTGGGAGCCTTCTGCCTCATTCATCCCGGTAGGGAGAAGAGAAGAAAAGCAAACCCACAGCATCTCATGCATACTATGGCTTCTCAGCTGCTTTCAGGTGCTGCCTCGCAGTCTTTCAGAGGTGTCTATCAATGAGATGGATGACTCTTATTCCAAGACTATTGCAACTACATGGGTTTTAGCCTGTGTTCATGTCACTTCAACTCATGCTACAACTGAGTCTTGTAACAGGTGAAGGCAGCTCAGCTCCCCATAAGCTCAAGGCAGAAGATTTGAGCCTTAGTTGTAGCCTGTTAACAGCCACAATATGGAGAGAAAGATCTCGTTTCGTGAACTCTGTATAATAATGTTGTCTGAGTGTCCGATACAGAGTCTGCGAGTCACTCTGTGTCTCCATTTCCCCATCTCTTTAATTAAGTTGGTGCCATGTCTTTTCTCCAAACCAATGCCTGCCAGGCTTAACTGTTGTCTGCGATGCTCAGCCCTAGGTCAGGTATAGAGTAAAAACCCGAGCAAGACTTTCAGTCTTGTCCGAAACAAAGTAAATCAGCATCATTTCCTCCTGAAATCTTCTCTGGATTTTCCCTCTCCTTATCAAAACCAAACAACATCCTACTTTGCACCAGCACATCTCCCAAAGAAGTGGACCACACATAGCTCACGATGTCTAGACCTCCCCAGGACTGGGAGGCAACATCTAGCCGTGACACAGCCCTTTGGACAATATATTCCCCTCCTGGATATTCCCAGGCTCCCGGATCGTGTTGTTATGGGGCCAGGATTTGGTCTCTTGCAGAGCCAGACCATGAAAATGGAATGTGTCTGTTGGTTGTGCTCAAAAGTGATGGTTTCCTAACAGCTCCAGGATGCCACCTGATGTACACACCTTTTCTCCAGCACCAGCTCGCGTATCTCCACCAGAAAACAAACACTGAATCACTGTTAATTGAAAGTAAATTGAGTTTGAAAAAGAAGGAAGGCATCTGCATGTGATGTTGTTTTATTATTACAATTAGGCAAATGAGGTTTTCAAGCAAACTTGAAATATATTTGGGAGAATTTATGCCAGCGTTAGGACAAACATAATAAAAAGCTGTGAGGAGGTTTATTGCAGCAAAGCAAATCTATTTAGTGCTTTACTGGGATAAGAACAGTAAAATCAGGTGCTGTTGTCTTCAGGCATTCACAGGGCTAAAAAGCCCCTTTACAAAGCTGGGTTTGGGTGGGGAAGATGATGAGTTTTTGCTGTGTTAGTGGTTTTTTGGGAAAGAAAACCCAGATGCAGGCAGGTTAAATTCCCAGCCTAAATTCCTTGTTCGTTAGAGATGGGGTGATGGTGAGCTCAGACAGCCTAAGGAAGGTTCTGTGAAGGGAACAATCAAGAGCCAGCCCATCAGGAGCGGTGGGCACAGGGGCTTGTTGGGAAATGAGTTGGGCTGAAAGACGGCTTTGGATGTTTACAGGAAGCTGGTGTTATTCTGCGAAATTATCCCTGAAGCCTGGAAACTTACAAAAACTGCTAAGATTTTAAAGCAACAGCATCTCCAAGCCAAAATTTGTGTCTGCACACATACACAAGCGCACAGCAATACACATACACAAGCGCACAGCGAGAAACTCTAGATATTTGACAGATGTCTACACAAATGACTGTAAAAGACTCTTAAATTTTATTACAAATTATCTCCTTGCAGTAACTTTTGTACCTTCCCTTTTTTTTGAGACTATCCATCATTACAGTCCACCAGGGTCACCCACAGCTCCAGGGTACCACCGAAGACCCTGGGAAGCTGCAGAGTTTCCCAGGACATATCGGGGCTGTTTTCCATACACCAGACACCAGGACCACTCAACAAGTAGGTGTCAGGGTTAACAGGAGCCAGGCATTCTGCCTGTGTCTGCTCGATGTCAGCCAGGCTGCCTTTGCTGTGTCAGAGCCTGGATCTTTATCTGTGTTGATATCTGGAATGAGCTTGCACACCAAGAGACTTGGAGAAGAAGGGAAAATACAGGAAGGGTACAAATCCTGCTCAGTTTGACAACACTTCACAACTCCGTGTTGCCAAAGCTGAGCTCAACCTCATTTCATCGGACTTGTCACAACCCAGTTCATAAACCACCCTGGGTGGGACCAGCGGGGTTCACGGAGGTTCTGTGGATGCTCTTGGGGAAAATTAAGGTGAGACAACACCAAACAATCGAATACTGCCTTATAACTTTAAGGCATATAGTCTTGGGGTAAAAGGGAAACGTTGATTGTAAAATGTAAAATGTAGCATGTAAAATGTAAAACTTCAGACAAAGTGAAAGCCTTGTGAGGGAGAAAGTTATCTGCAGAGAAACAACCTCATAAAAATGGTTAAAAATTAAAGAAACATGGAAACATTATAAAAACAACCAACCTGTCCACTCGTATCCACAGTTGTACTGACCAGGCTGCCTTTTTCCAGCTCGCTTACACCTGTCCTTTCAGCTACGATTTACAGGGCAAACAGCCTAAAGACACAGAGCAGAAAGCACGGTTCAGGATCCTCTGCCAGTGCTGCCTCTACCTGCATCTATGCTTTTGGAGATGGTCACAGATCCTCTACCCTTCCGGATTTCATGCCTCCTACCACAGTTTACTTGATCCATTTTAGGTGTAGACTTGAACTAACCATGCCCCAGCACTGACTAGAAAAAGTATGTGAGAACTCAAGGAAAAAAAAAAAAAAAAAAAAAGGAGAGGGCACAAAGAGGTACAGAAAAGGTTTGGGAAGAAGAAGGGAGAGGATATGTTTTGTCACAGTAGGAGAAAGGAAGATAGTAGAAATGGCACTAGAGAGAAAAACTATCAGAGAAGAAGATGTTTAAGCTTAGCCCAGCTGCAGTAGTGAAAACTTGACCCATGCTGGAAGGAAGGTGTTTGATCAGTCCACAGCTCATGAACAGCAAGTTCTGGGTTTTTCTATCTGTTATTTCAGTTAAGATTTGTCCTCTATCACATAAGTGCCTCTAAGTGTGCAAGACGCTTATTTTGCTACTAAGGCATGATGCTCCTCATTAACATTATCCCTGCTGTCCACAGCGCAGAAGCAGACAGGAATAGTTTTGCATCAAATAAAAACATCACAGTTAAACTGTTGTTGACCTAACTGAGCTCTGTCTATACCAGGAGCCTAACCAGGGCCACAACACCACCACCAGTGACACAGGTCCTACAACGGCTTGTCTGTGTCTGGACAACTCTTCCCTGAACCACATTTGAGCACAGCTCAAGGTCTGTCCCAGGTCGGGGCCATTCCCAGTAGAAAGCACGGACCAAGTCACTGCGATCTGGGGACAAGAGAGCTCAGCAGTATGGATGCAAGCCATGCTGTACCAGCTAGCCTCAGGATCAGAAAGCTGGCCCTGACTTTTCTAGCTTAGTCTAGCAATGTGCTCAACAGACCCAGAGCTACTCATTAGCCACCTTCGTTCAGAGCAGCACGTTGTCCTCGTTAGGAAAGTGCTCGCAGGAGGCTGCGGCTCCTCCGTTTGCGCTGCAGCCTGGCATTTACAGAGGTTTGCCGAGAGGCAGATGTAATATCTCCTCTGGCTTCCCAGGAGAGCTCCCAGCTTGCAGATCTATGTATGGCAAGGCCACAACACAGACTTTTTGCTGCTTCTATCTATCCAAACAGAATTTGTTTGAGCAGAGAAAAAGTTAGAGAGTGCCTTACTCTTTAGCCTCAGGATACAGGAGTCCTAGTTTCCTGCAGCTTGGCCATACAAGAGTGAAACTGTGGCCAGAGGAACGGCAGCAGCTTCACAGCTAACTTAGAGAAAGGAAAAATAAAAAAAAAAGGAAAAATAAAAAAAAGCCGTCTTGCTTATTATTTGGGGGAGAAAAAAAAAAAAAGGCAACTTTCTGTCATTTTGACAAGACCACATGACAGGGGGCTGTGCAAATATTTTTCATATTTGGAAAGTTGCAGCTAGCAAACCTTCCGAGTGACAAAGCCATAGCAACCCGTGCCAGAGACCAAAGGGTATGATCAATGTTTGCAATTAAAATCTCTTTTGTTTCATGCTATTCACATACAGCGACCCTTGCATTTTGGTCAGCAGAGCGTACTCAATGAAATGTTCTGCTCAGGCTTTGTTCTGTGCCACGTTCATTCTCTTAAGGCAGGAAACAAGCCATCCCAGCCAGCATATTGGCTGAACCCTCCTTGCTATTGTTTGCAGCAACAACAGCGAATGCAATGTCCCCCCGCCTTTATTTTTTAATTCCCACAATACACTCTTCAAGAAGAAATTAGCAATGTATACTCTTAATTGTGTTTTCAGAGTCATAACAATGCAAGCACACAGAGAGAACAATGCAACAGCTCTTTATTAAAGAAAAAAAAATAATTAAAATTTCAACAGAAATGATACTTGGGTTGGGGAAAAAAAAAAAAAAAGAAAGTGTTTATGTTCATTTTTTCTTCCCAGCTAGCCTTTTGTAACAGCTTTTCCTAATAACAGGTTGTTTTGATTTAAACACAAATGAAAAAAGTAGTATCTTTTTTGGCACTGTATCTGCAAAAACCATGGGGAATCTGCACCAAACAGAGCTCCTCAGCTTGTAGCAGATTTGCCCCAGCTAGCTTTACAATGTGGGAACCATAATTGTTATATCTTTATATGATGATCTGCACTCTTCTATATCTTTACATGATGATCTGCCCTTCTTCCCCCACACCCCACAGGGAAGGAAGGACCTTCAGCACTGCAGAGCAACCTTCTGTCATCTGAACCATATGATCCGGTAGAAATGCAAAGCTATTATCACCTAGCAAATACATCAACCTCCTGAAAAAGAGTAAAAAGAAAGGAGAGTCTGGGGAATTAGGGACAAATCAGCTTGACTTCAATGCTCAGAAAAATCTTGGAGCAAACAGTCAAGCAATCTGTCTCTTAGCACCTAGAAAATAGCAAGGGGATAAGTAGCATCCGGCCTCAATTTCCCAGGAACAAATCATGTCCGGCCAACCTAATTTCCTCCTATGACAATATAATGATCCTTGCGGGTCAGGGGAGCAGCGGCAGATGTAAGACAGCTTAACCTCAGTAAAGCTCCTGACGTGCTCACGCAACATCCTCACCATAAATAAATTCCTTAGCTACTTGATCACCCTAAGCTGGCAATTGATCTGGCAAAAAATCAGCCAAATAATTTGGTTTAGTTGATGAAGGTCCATTTGGGCATCCCTCTCTCCCACATTTCATCTTGCTATGTCAAATACATCAGGGAGCTGCCAAGGGGAAGCTGAAAGACCCCATCCCTGGAGGGGTTCAAGGCCAGGCTGGATGAGGCTTTGAGCAACCTGGGCTAGTGGGAGGTGTCCCTACCCATGGCAGGGGGGTGGAACTGGATTATCTTTAAGGTCCCTTCAAACCCAAACCGTTCTGTGATTCTATGACTCTATAAGCTAGAATCAGCAAAGGAGTTGGAGATCTGTCTGGACTCTGGAACATAGCCAGTGGTAGGAAGAGCATGAGGGACACCACCCACCTCAAACCAGTGGCCAGAAGTATTGACCATAAAAAACTAATTTCCCCGGAGAGATGGTGTTGAGATGTAGATGCTCAGCGAAGCCTCCAAAGCATCAAAAATGCCCCCAAAATCCTGTTAATGTCTGTTCTGACACCTGCAGGTCTTCTTGTTGAAGCTATGGGATGGAGCTGCAGACACTGGTTAGGTCAAGGATGACAGGTAACAGTCAAGTGCTCAGGAGCTTCAAGCTGCATCTTGCTGGATATAGTCCCTGGTGGAAAGCAGAATTGATCCTGCCTTCGTGCTTAAAAGGATAAAGCAGGAAGACTCATACCACTGACTGAAAATGCAACTCAGACTTCAGCAAACTTCTCCCCATACATCAGCCTCGGGACTGATAGAGAAAAAATCACTGCTGATTTAAAAAAAAAAAAAAAAGAACTTTCACATCTGGCCTGAAGACACATTTAAAAATAAAATTTGAACCCCCAGACAGTGAGATTGAAGTAAAATGCTAACTCCCTTCTCTCTTGCACTCAAATCGGGAGCTATTGATGGCTTAAAGACCTTGTCTTAATTTTCTCCATGACTAATCTATTCAGTTTTCACTTAAGGAACCCTCAATGGTATAATGAGACAGCTGTTGCCTTCTATACCTCCCCCAGATAGGAAATTAAATTTAAAACCACTGCTTTAAATAGGCCTGGCACTGTCTCATCTCTTCTTGAGTTGCTCTGGGAGCATCTTACCCGTAAGTGCAGGTGTCAGGTCAATCAGAACTCACCCAGCTCTTTGGGTCTGCCTGAGTTGTTCGTTTGCAAGGAAATAGAGATGGAAAATTTCCAGATCCTGCTCCTGTGTGCTGTGGGTTAAGCTGGAGTATTTTTTGTTGGTATGTTTATAAGTAGATGTGCTTGTGTTGGGATTTTGAGATAGATTATGGAATATTGGAGCGTGAACCTGCCACAGCCTTCATGGGGGTAGGTTATTTAGAACCTGGCATGTTGAATGGGATTTGACATGTGAACATCACGTACCATCCTGGAGAAAACTGAAGAATAAGACATGAGTGTAAGCCAAAGACAGCTCCTGCCTTGGTTCTCTGACCTTTAGACTTTGTGGATCTGGCCCTAATGTAGTGCCTGGGGGTCTTTTCTAAGCCAACACAATAGCATCCACATTCCTGTGTAGTTAAAATCCTTGTGGTCCCTTTCCCCTCTGTAAAGCAAGAATGTAAGTACTGGCATCCTGTGATGTGAGCCTAAAAGCTCTTGGGGTTTGAGTGCTGCCTAGTAAATACTGGAGAAGAAAGCACATATGGGAGAAAAGCTTTGCTTTGTGAGAGACTTTGCTTCTGACCCTGTCACCCCTATGGTCCTGGGCAGGCTCTTTCCCTGCTCCTGGAGTCTTTGCCTCCTTTGATGGACATGGAGACTTGCCAACAAAGCCATGGTAATACCTACCAGAGGGAGACGAGGCTCATCTGTAAACCCAGGGGTGAAGGAGTAAGCCCTGAAAGGAAGGAGAAAGTGCAAGGCATTAACTGCGAGTCATGAAATCACCTCTCCTTAGTTATTCCAAGCTGCTGAGGACTAAAGGCTTGTGCTTTGGGATCTGCTAGCTGAGAATGGAGACCTGCTCTCCCATGGCCATCAGAGAGGGTGCAACAGCCATCCTCACCTTGTAGTTTTTGAGAGCTGGCCTCAGAAAAACAATTCAGTCCAGTGTGCCTTGGCAATTGCTCCCCTAATGATTCTGAAATTAGTAGCTTCAGACAGAAAATGATAGGCGTTTTAACGCAACATGGGGAAAATATTCCTCTGCTTTTTGCTTCTGTGCTCTGATTAGGAGAAAATCACATGAGCAATCACACATTTTCTGTAGTCTTCACCTTTCAGATGAGCAATGTGTTTTACACCCTCACCCTGGGTCCCTCTTTCACGCTGCTCCCCTCTTTTCCCCATGCATTTCCCTTCTTTCACTTATTTTTAACTCCCTTTGATCTCTCTGCACAGTGTCTTGTTGGCTGTTAACTCGCTTTTTAGCTTAAGCCAAATCATCTCCATTAAAATAAATCTTGCTTAAAGGAAAAGAATAGGGAGCATGAGGGAGTAACACTGTCACGGTCTGTCCCCAGCTTTCCGAGGAGCTCACTGGAGAGCTTCTGGATCAGACTTCCAAGCAGACCAGTCATGGTTAATTGCCACGTCTGGATTTGCAAAGGGTGTGGAACTGAACATTGAGTGAGTACCACAATCACGAAGGATCATCGACTTTGGGTGAGGAACAAGTGAGCTCCCCTTCAGGGTTAAGCCAGTTGAAGCATCCCTGAGCTGGTCTTGTTCATTCATCCCTTTTATGTGCACACTTCACACTCCTCCATGTCCCACATTCACCTCTCCTTGGCCTGAGATGTTCAGAACATCTCCTGCAGAGGAAGCAAACAAGAATTTATTGACACCTTCTCCTGAGGAGCTTGTTCCTGTTCATCCTCATGCCTGCATGATCCTTTAGCTAAAGCAAACCCTTGCCCTTATTCCTTTGTGGATGCCCCATCCCTGGAGGGGTTCAAGGCCAGGCTGGATGAGGCTTTGAGCAACCTGGGCTAGTGGGAGGTGTCCCTGACCATGGCAGGGGGTTGGAACTAGGCGATCTCTAAAGTCCCTTCCAACACAAAACATTCTGTGATTCTGTGATCTCCAGGGAAAATTCACATCTCCACCCAACAACTCAAGCATTCCCCAGATCCTCCCAATAGCTCTAGCAACACCAGGGGCTGCTTCAAAGACCCCAGGCAGCTGAATAGTCAGCTGTCCCAGAATAAGACATTATGGGAAAAAAAATATAGACTTTTAACTGACTTTAGTGACCACCCAATTAATTCCTTTATATCAAGAAGCGACACAGAAGCCCCATATCCATGGACATCTGTTTTCCAAAGGTAAAACAGACATTGTATTACATGTCTTATGGCATATCCTCATTGTCCAACTCCTTCCTTATCCTATGTCTTTTTGGCATATCCTTATGGCATGAGGAAGGAGTTGGCCAATGTTGCAGTACATCCTTCATTGCAGTCTTATATAATCACTGCAGCTACAATTTACCTGGAAGGTCACCATGTGTGCAGAGGGACACAGGAGAGGTTTCAGGGAAGAGTAAGAAGGATTAACTTTCTGAGAAAGAGCTCCTGCAAATAAAGACTATGAAATTATACTTTGGCATATTAGAAAGGGGAGGAAAGGATACAGACAAGAGGATGTGTGTAAAATGAGGAGGTAGGCTAAGAACGGCTCTCCTCTCTGTGTCTTACGACAAGAATGAGACAGAGATATTCGATGCAAAGGAAGTCTCTTGTCATCCAAAGTGTAATTAGACTGAGGGACTCATTTCCATAAGATGTCAATGAGGCCAGGAACTCAGCCAGACCCAAAGATAGCTTGGACATTTATAAGGATAACCCGAACAACTGAAGTTGTAACAGCTAATGTTAAAAAAAGCTCTCAAGAGGGATCTAACATCCTGTGTTTCAGACTTTAAATTAATCTCTTAGGTATTAGGAGAATACCTCATTGTGGGGGAACAAATTATTTTCCCCTTTCTATCTTGGAGTGTGCTGACACTTTTCTTTGAAACTTGTGCCAGTGACCACAGCCAGAGCCAGCGTCCTGTGTTAGATGGTCCAGATCACTGGGTACTGGGAGAACTCCTGTGTGACAGGGGATAAGATATCCCTAAACTCTGTACATCTGGTGGTCTAGCTCAGATGCAAAAGAGAGGGCAGGAGGCAAACCCTGCACGGGATGCTTAGATCATGCACGTGTTTTTTCTATCACGGTTGTTGTTCACACCTGATTTCCCCATGTGATGAACCCTTAGGGCTTGGCCAGGACAACAAGGATGTATTTGTGTACCTCAGCCCAAGAGGAACCCACCACTTCACCTTGGTGATCCCCTGGTCCACCATGCTTTGGGTGCCCAGGACCCCTCACTAACTCCATCCTTCCAGATGCAGGGAAACATCAACCATCTTTGCTTTTATTCTGCTTCTGCATTACCATCCCTAGCATTTTCATCACAATTTTAGATGTTTATGGCTTGAGAAGGAGGAATACCTGGTGTGAGCTCTGTGGATAAATCAGCCATCACGTCATTACACTGAAGAGAGGGATTTTGCAGCTCAGGAATCTGAAGGCCAACTACTCTCATTGCAAAAATCTTCCCCTTTGTATGGAAATCAGCTTCATCATTTTGATGAGTTAATCAGTTCTCTCCTTCAAGCCCAGAGCAGTTCTTTGATCCTGGGACTGAAGTAACCTCTTAGCCCCCCCAAAGAAGGGTGTGCGTCTCTCTATGGCATCCCTTTCTCAAGGGATGGGAATGGGTCATGGGCTGAGGTTTGCTGAGGTTCCTCAGGTGATGCTGGACAGTTCCCTGGGATGGGAGAGGTCTGTAATGAGACCGCCCTGGGTTCAAACATCTCTTGTTCCAGGTATCTCCATCCACCAAGCCTTGGGACTCCATCCCCCTTGTTTCCTCTTGGCAGTCTGCTGCCCAAGCACCATCTCCTCTTCATGATGCATAAAGAGTTCCTGAGAGCTTTGCAGCACCGAAGAGCGTTTTTTTAATGGACTGCCCATTTCCCAGTGGAAAAGGCCAGAAGCCCACAGCTTTGGTTAGATGATGGGAATCTTTAGATGTATTCCAGATACAGAAAAATGAAAATGTCCTTTATATCAGGGTAACTAATCCTGCTTAGGCTGTAAAGCTCCGGACGAATAGTCGATTCTACTTTCTTGTCAGATCCTAATCTGACATGCTGATAATGAAGAAAGGGAGGAGAAATCACAGGGAGGAAACCAGGAAGAAAGCTGTGTCATCGGGGGGGAATTGCAGGGAAGGGGGGGAGGAGGAGGGAGCATGGACAGGCTTTAAAATGAAATTGAATATTAAGAAGTGGAAAATAAAATGGAGACAGGCTGCACTGAAAGCGATACAGGCTGGAGACGGAGAGAGACAAAGAATGACAGCGAATCAGTTTAAGCATGAAAGAATAGAAAGGAAAAGAATAATAATGTTGGCTTGTAAAGCCAAAATCAGATTAGTTTCCTCCAGTGAATTAACTCTCCTGTAATGTAGTGCAGGGGGCTTTACAGAGCCGGTGTGATTTCCCCAATGGGTGGCACAGGGACATTAAGCTGAGATGTCTGTGTGTGTTTCATTATAACCCTGCATATGTGTCCGTTAAACCTCTCAGAGAGCACTCATGCATGAGACACGCTCTATATATTTCTGTGTGGAGCAAGATGTTAAACGTGTTTGGGGTTTGGAGGAAGACACACAGTGAAACGAGTGTGTGCATGTGTGCCTGTGAGGGTGTGACATTAAATTTCACTGGGTGTTTATGTCAGGCAGTAAATCACAGTGTGCAGAGCCCCCCCCGAAACCCCAGGGCACCTACCCAGGATGGGGCTGATGAGGAGCCATGGACTGGAGGTCCCAAGGACTCGAGAAGCTGCTGGACCACTCTCCAGCAGGTGGGATGTCCCAGCAGTAGGATGGAGGAGTCACTTGGCCATCATGTAGATGGAGTGGGAGCTCTCAGCTTCCTCTGTGTCCTCCAACCAATAGACTGAGCAAAGGTGGAGATGTTGGGTGTGGCTGTTGGGCAATCCAGCTTACAGCCACAGCACCCCCTCCCTCATGGAGGTTTGGCTGGGGATGAGGAGCCTGAATGGGAGCCAGAATCCTTTCTTCAATCATACCCAAAAGTCCCAGAGCAAAACAAGTCCATCTTCTTGGTTCTGGTTTCTCCAGCTCTCTGGAAACCCAGAGCAGGCTGAGAGTAAGATGAAGCCCAGCTTAACAGGCAGCCCTGAGACCTGCTTCTCCTTCCCTACCTCCCTCCTGCCAAATCTTCTCACTTGCTACCTCACAGCCAAAGATGTGTCCTGTTAATCCTGCCCAAGCAGGATGCAGACACCTACCTTGAGAAGATCAGTGCAAATACCTGAGCCCTCCCAGTGGTTATCTATTACAAGGGAACATATAGAAAGCTTCGCCTTCACAAAACCTCCTGGAGTCTCTCCCCCTGGGGTTCCCAGACCACCTCTAAATGGGAAGCTGTAAACATCTGAGAGGAAAAGGGGACACCAAATCATGGGTCTGAGGGTCAAATGAAGGCAAGGGTGCTCAAAGAGCCAAAATGATTTCTCCACGAAGAATGAGAGTATAATCTAGGATGCTACAGAGGTGACTGGGAAGACACATGATGGAGGCTATAAAATCACGAGTGTCAAGGAAAGGATGAGCAGATAATGATTGCTCATGGTCTGTTCCAGCACAAGAACTTAGCAGTCCCTGAGAAGGTGTAATCAAGCTGTGGAATTTCTTGCTATCGGATATATAGTTGGTTTTTAAAGTTAGCAAGGGTTCAGCGAAGAGCAGAGAAGTTCAAAGGAAAATCCAGTCAGTGTTATTAAATCCACAGAGAACTTTTCTATCCCTGGAAGTCCCCAAGTCTCAAATGGTTGGAGGCAGCAAAAGTACCAGGGAGGAAACACCACAAACCCTTGCCTTGGCCTTATGCATAATACATGTGCCTATAGACACTTTTGGAGGCAGTGAGTCAGGACAAGCGACCTGTGCAGCTGCTCTGTATTGTCTCTGACAAGGGCTGAATGCTGCCCCTTTACTCCGTGCAATGCCATCTCCTGAGTGTCATACACCTTGGAAACGAAGTCACACAGATTATGACAAGAGTAGGACAAGGGACAGTGCTTTTAAACTAAAAGAGGAGAGGTTTAGACTAGATATAAGGAAGAAATATTTTATGCTTAGGGTGGTGAAACACTGGAACACATTGCCCGGGGAGGTGGTAGATGCTCTGTCTCTGCAAACATTCAAGGTCAGGTTGGATGGGGCTCTGGGCAACCTGATCTAGTGGAAGATGTCCCTGCTCACTGCAGGGGGATTGGACTAGATGACCTCCATGGTCCCTTCCAACTCAAACTATTCTATGATTCTGTGATTTTATGATGACCCGGCCCGTCTACCTCCAGATTTAATATGTTCCCCACCTGCTTTGAGCTTAACAGAGCCTCACCTGCCCAAACACACCTGGGAAGGTGTCTGCAAGCTACCCAAGAAGATAACATGAGGGTAGGAATGGCTTGCAGCAATGTAAATATAACTGGAGAGGTTGAGGCTGATGTCTGAGTACTGCATAACCCTGGGAGGTCTGATAATGAGAGTTGTAGTTTTTCTTTGTTAGAGCAAGACTGTGCGAGTGAAAATGAGGTTACAGCGTTTGAAACCAGAGCAAGACTTGGGTCTCCCCCACAGAAACACAGTTTGTGGACAGCAAGGAGAAGATTTCTCTCTTGCAGTGTTTTGTGTGTGCCTTATGCCTGGCCCCTGATTCTTCTGTATTCAGGACACAAAGCCATCCCCAGTGTGCTTTAGATAAGGGCAAGCCCATCCATACTTCTTCAACACCGCGTTGTGATACAGTGACATGCCCAATCCAACTTTCTTCAGCAACTCTGCAGGACAGAGTGCTTGAGAAATGTATTGTTCTCTGCAGCAGCCGTGGGATAATTAACCCTGTCACTTGTGGTTATATGGAGTGCTTTGTTCCACCAGCCTGAGCCTCTGGGCTTTAGGATTACTTTTTTTTTTTTTTTTCCGGTCATTTTCTCCCAGATCCCTCTATCTGCTAGGAAACAAGATGACAAATTACTCCCTGCTAACCACTCTGCATTTCTGCAGCACCTTGCAAAAAAAGTTATCACTCCAGGAGCTGCAGATGATTCTGAACTTCAATTAGGCCTCACTCGCAAATTAGTTGTGCAGGGTGACATTTTCCAATCATGCAACATTAGCATCCTCTCTAATTATGAAAATGTAAAGCTAACTTCTGTTTCATAATAAATTAGGCTTGTTCTCTCGGTGTCTAAAACACACAAGCACACACACGGTGCAATTTCAACGGGGTCTTCTCCTCCTGTTTTGCTGATGCTCAGGAACCGTCACGGCCAGGGTAACCTCCCTTTCCTCTAAAGGTCAGACATGGTGGGAGCGTGTCTGATTGATGACACCGGGCAGGGGAAGGGAAATAAGAAAGTGCAAAAAGTCCCTGAAGGAAGAGGGCTTTATTAGCTCATTTAGGTTGGTGGGCACTGGCTTAGATGTTCTCATACCAACCAGCATCTGCAAGGAGGATGGAGGAGGAGCAAGAGGAAACATCCCTTCCTCTCCTTCCTCTGTTGAGCTTTTCCACTGCTGGTTTACTCAGCCCACTTGGCCAAGCCTGAGAGAGGTATTGGAGCCTCCCTTCCATCGCAGTGTTGGCATACACATAAGGAAGTAAGATTGCAGGTGTTATTTCAACATACCTGACTGTATATATTCCTGATGTATCCGGGCAGCAGAGCATACAGGTAGAAGGATACAAACAAAAAAGAGGGAATAAGAAAAACAAACTTTCCTATTAAAGAACTATTTTTGTAAACATCATAATTACTCAAAAAAAGAAAAAAAGTCAGTTTTGTTTTGGTTTTTTTTTACAGTCAGAAGAATAAAAAGAAAGGTCCTTCCTGGATCCTTCCTACAATGCTGGGGAATGTTTCTCTTTATTTGAGAGATATCACTTAGAGAAGCCTGATTGTATTTTGCTGCTGGAAAAGGAGTCGGGAACTACCTGGCTCTTGCCAGATAAGCTTTGCAACTCTTCCGTGTGTTTTGTGGAGACCAGAAGACATTGTATGCTGAAGACAAGTGTGATATCTCCTTTATGCCTGTCTTGAAGCAGAGTCTCAGCCACAGATCCACTCTTTTAACCCTCTACAGTTCCCAAGCTATTCCATTGCACTAAAAATAAGGGGCCCTCTACGAATGGCCCGGGAACAGATGTGTTTTCATCCTGGCTGAGCTGGTGGCATTGAATCAGTAGGTTCAAACAATGCTAGAGATGCCTGAAAAACACCAAATCTGGTTATTGCATCTCTGCATCAGAAATCACAGGGAGTTGCAGAGAGTAGCTGACAAGCAGCTAAATAATAGACTAAGAAGAAAGACGGCTGGAATCTGTCGCAGTGCTAACAAAGGTCAGGATAAGACACCTGCATATTTTAAAGAAGGAGATGCGTACATCTGAAAATGCCCAAATGTGACATTTAAAGACAGAGATCATAAACTCAGCGCTCTCACTGCTAAGAACTGGAGCCTGGCAGTGCACAGGGTGTATGGCTAAAAAAATTAAAAGCGATTAAAAAACTGAAAATAGAGAAGGCTTGGGGTCACTGGAGAATGAGCAGCCTCTGGAGTGCCAAGAGTAGTCCAAGGGAGAAGCCAATTCTGCTGTGCAGTAGCCCCCATAACGTATTTGACATTTTCCAAAAAATGGAGAAAGACCGCACTCAGCTTGCCATCAATGGCAAGTGGGAGCAGCTGAAGCCAGAGAAGGGGATTTGCAGTATGTTTTTCTATAGAGTAACCTAATTCACCATGAGCATACTGCAGAGGCACTTAAATAGGGCAAGGGAAAGCACTGTGTAAGCAAACTCCCTGCAAAGCCCAGGGAACTAAACAGTGGAAAGCACAGGCAGAGCTACACAGAGAGCAGGCTGCAAACAGCAGCTCCCCTGCTCTCAGCTGCAGTTTACATTTGAAGCCTCATTTATTGCTCCAAAAGCAACAACAACAACAACAAAAAAATCAAGCTGGTTTAGTTCAGTGATCAGTTGAAAGCTAAGCCTTTACTTTAGGAGCCCATGATGCTAAAAGGGTAATGTCCTTCCCAAAACTACCTGCACAAGTACTAGTACCTGCAAACCCCATGGTCCTCCTGGTTTTGCTGGGCAGTGAAAGGCCAGGCTGTGGGCAGTTCCCAGCACAACTTGCAGTGCTCCTTCTCCATCCCATGTGGCATGTATATGCAAAAACCTAACAGTAACAAAATCGTGTAATAATAAAGCAAGAAGTGTTTAACAGGAAGGGGAGGGAAGATTATTTTTTTCCCCTCAGCAGGATGTTTCCTCTGTTTGTTTTTTATCCCTGCTCTGAAATAATCAGATTTTTAGCTGCCATAGTTATTTTTTTTTAATTTTGTTTCTGTTTTTTTGCCAATCGATTAAATTGCATCAGCAAGCCCACAAGCATTTTGAATAATGAGTTTGTTTTCGGGGTCGAAGGGTTTTGCTTGCTCATCCTGGCTTTTGGAAGGAGCTGCCTTTGTGTTAGCAAAGCCAAAAGGGAGCCAGAGCTGCAAAGCACACTAGGAAGGATCAATACTTTAAATGCTTTAACACTGGTGAGTTGCAAATGAAGTTAGCGGCTGCTGAGCATCACTGATTTCACAGTAAGTCTCAGTTCAGTTGGTTAATTTCTCTGAAGGATCAATGCCACAGCTGATGGTTACTGAAGTTTCTTCCTTCACCAAGTGCAAGGGGGGTTTTGAAATGAACTCTACAGGGGATCAAAAGCAACTCGTCCGTGTAAATAAGAGGAGCACGGGTGTGTAATTCTCTTAATCTGTCAAAACTAGCACAGCAACGACACGAATCATAAAGGCTGAACTAAATCAGCTTCAAATTTTGGATCTAAATTTCACAGTTCCTCTCATTATACGGGGTCAATCAGAACTGCCAGATCCAACCTCACCCTAGCTTTGGACTTGACAGCCATGACTTCTACCCAAGCAGAATGTCAATTTTGTATGAAGTGGGCAATCCTTGCAATATTGGCTCTTTAAGGATATAAAACTTTTTAGGCAACTTTACGGAGAACCTGTAAACTGCTGCCTCTATGTACATTGGCCTCTTTTTTTTTCAATGGGGTTGAACTCAGGTCATCCTTACAGAAGCAAGCTGTCTGTAGGCACAGTGCATGATTCCCACTCCAAGCAAGATAAAAAGTGGAGAGATACATGGGTGGGAAAAGGCGATCAATGGTCTAAGAGGAGAAGGAGGAATGTACGTTGGGAGAAGGAGAGACAGACGCAAGGTCTAGAGGGAAGGAAGAGGCAATGACACAACCAAAGGGAAGAAACTTTGTCTGGAAAGACAGCAACTTGGGGAAGCATCAGTAGGAAAAATGGACAACAGAAGAACTGAACTCATGCTAAGGGTATCGTACAGTTATTAGCAAAATAAACTCACCAGTCAAGGCTCATGGAACCCAGGAACTCAATGTGATGAATTGCTTTTTGAGTCATGTGATAATTAAGCTAGTCTTGACTTTCTGAACAAGGGCCTAACTCCTGTACTCCCAGTTTAGCCATGAGGGCTCCATCATGGCTTTTTATTTACCATGGATTGGGTCTCAGTCATTTAAAGGACAGGAATGATTAGCACAGGATTCTGGCTGAATTTAGGGCCCTGAAAATACAAGTCTGCAAGCCCCTTACCTCCCCTGTTAGGTGCCTGAAGAACTTTTAATCTTAGTTTTCAGGCATAAACAGAAGAACATCTACCTAGGAACAGAGCAGTGGAAATGTCTATTGAAAACAGACATAGATACGAGGCCTTGTCACTGTTCTGATTTTTTTTTAATAATTGTCGCAAATTATTAATTGTCTTCAAACAGACAGAAATCCCAGCTTTGCCTGGAGGCAATTACTATCTTGCAGCAAGCTTCATACCACTACCTTGTCACAAGAAATACCTTTGTTTCTTTCTCGTTGATTATTTCTAACTTCAAAGGGTAGAAAAGTTATGGAGCAGACTCCTTCTGAAAAACCCACAGATTTAAATAATAACTGAGCTTTCCAAGTTTTGGCCTGCTGGAAATGGTATTTCAAAGTCTTTCCTTCCCCACCCCACGAAGGCTTGAAACATGCCTGCTTCCTTTTTAAAACAGGAGGCAAGCATCACGAGTAATCTTGTGATCCATGTAAAGGTGGTGGATCTTTAAATAGAGCTACTTGCTGTACTTGAAATTTCTTGACTGAAACAAACAGAAAAAAAGTAGACACTTTTTTGTGCATATTTTTACCAGAAACTTCCCTCCATCTTGTATTTTGGGATAGGTGGCCCTAGCTTAGAAAAAAAAAATTATAATGAGACTTGTGATAAAATTGGAGCACTGTCAACACCGTGTGTTCTTGCTATACGTTAAAAATCACTTGGAAAGAAGAAGGGATTAAGGCTGTTTTCACGTAAGAACAGAACAGGTGGGAAATTTGCAAATTGCTGACAACTTTTTCGAATTTTGACCAAAAAAAAAAAGGCAGCAGTAAACTTTTGTCCCCCCAAAAAGTTTGCATTTGCCGTTCCCTTCTTTTTATCTCTGAAACCTAGAGATTATGTGCTAGGTTATTGTTCTCTCACATTGATATTAGAAGATTTTCCATCTAAAATGGAAAATGCATTGCAATTATCATCAGCGTCAGTGGCACTAGAGCCTTCACCTCCAATTTTACTCAGCCACCAGCATAACGAGTCCTATTCACCTTGTATGGCATCACCCATGGCTCAGTATTACATCTCCATGTCTACAGGAGAACAAGGAGGTAACCCTTCAGGGAAAGATATTCTTTGAAGGAACATGACCCAGAATTTTCACAATGACAAAAATAAGACTTCTTGGTCAAGGGCAACTCAAGGGATTTGTTTATAGAAGAGTTATAAGAACTGCCATGGGGTTATTTTACCAATCATGTCTCCCTGAGAAACAGTGTTGGCTGGACATTGCTATCCATGAAGAGTTTGGAGTTGATGCTCATGAAACAGTTTTCCCAGAGAATAAAATTATTCCTAAAGCTCATTAGCTGGAAGCTGGCTGGCACTCTGAGGATGGAGACTGTGTCGGGTTTTTCTAATCTCTTTTCTGGATGGCCTCGTTCACCATAGAGATGCACAAGGCTTTGGAGAAACCCACGGAGGTTCAGGTCTTAATGCTGATACCTCCTGGTAGCAACAACCACAGACTAATTGTGCGGAGATATGTTTCCTTTCATCAGTTTGGAGCTTAGCACCTGGACACCTCACTGAATATCTGTTTCATTTTTATATTCTTCTGCAACTGATGCAGTGGAATGAAGAGAAGCAGGTTTGCACTAGCAACAAGTGCAAGAAGAGAGTATGCAGGTGGTTACAAGCTCAGTGTTGCAGGGTTTGAAAGGCTTTTGGGTAGCTTAACACTTGCTTAACCAGCTGTTAATTAAACAAAGCTTGGATATTTTTTACAAAAGTACCTCCAGTGCCCCCTAATGCTCTTCCTAACTGTTGGCACAAGTCTGAATTGGGGAACAGGATATTTTCGAAGTCCCCAGCATCATCTGCTTGATCCTCTGATGTGTACCAGTCAAGTTCTCAACTTTGCCTGAACCCTCTTAATTAATAGTATCCAACAATGTTGTTGGGAAAGGTGATTGGGGGATATTTCTTAAAGAAAAGATCCATCAGTTATTTTTTGAGAGGAAATCAGGTAGTCCTAATTTCTCAGGGGTAATTATTGAAGACAGGCTGAGGCAAAGAAGTTGAAGTACATTTATTTCATCACAAGAACAATGCTAATTTAAAAGCCTATTAAAAATGACAGACACAGGAGTAGTTCAGACTCCTTCATCCTTCACAGCTTTACACTTTCTTAAATTCTTTCCCATGGGTGTTGTATCTTCCCTCTGAACTAGGTAGCATTTTGTATCAACCCAATCTGAGCAATGTTGAAAAGTCATCCTCTATTCCTTATTTCACAGGCCATCAGCAAGTGGATGGATGACCATTTATTTTCTGTTACATGGGACCTTCCCCACTCCCACCAGTCCCTCCCTCTAACTTGGTTTAAAGTAAACATCTGGTGAAATGAAGAAATGCCACAAAGTTAAGAGATGTAAATATTAGAGATTTTAGTTTCTTCAATGTTCAGCAGATATTGAACAGCCCTTTTTCCACTTCCCTATCAGGACCAGCACTCCTGCTCCTGGGTTAGAAGTCCTCAACATGCGATATATTAATCCAGGTAAGTAAAAAGAACTGATCCTACCTAGAATTACAGAATCACAGAATCATTCCTTGACCCATGTGCAGGACCTTGCATTTGGTCTTGCTGAACTTCATGAGGTTTGCACTGGCCCAGCTCTCAAGCCTGTCCAGGTCCCTCTGGATGGCATCCCTTCCCTCCAGCGTGTCAACTGCACCACACAGCTTGGTGTCATCTGCAAACTTGCTGAGGGTGCACTCGATCCCACTGTCCATGTCACCAACAAAGATGTCAAACAACACTGGTCCCAGTACTGACCCCTGTGGAACACCATTCGTCACCGGTCTCCACTTGGACATTGAGCCATTGACCACAACTCTCTGAGTGTGACCATCCAGCCAATTCCTTATGCACCAAGTGGTCCATCCATCAGATCCATGTCTCTCCAATTTAGAGACAAGGATGTCATTTGGGGAAGTGTCAAAGGCTTTGCATAAGTCCAGGTACATGATGTCAGTTGCTGACATCATGAGTGCCTGACAGAGAAACTAAATAGACCTCTTTAGCATTTGGATGGCCTTATATTTCAGTGGTATTGATCTAATGGAGCTGAAGCATTCTTTTGGCCATATTTCTGCCTGCAGAAATCTTTGATGCCATGCAAAATTACTTAGCGGACAAGCAGTGAATTACAATCTATAGCCATTAGCAGACTCCAGTGTTGAAAAAGATTTGTTTTAACCCTCTAAAAATGGCACATGGGGTCTTGACTCTATTCAGTATGTGATCAGCCTTCTTCTCAGCACAAATCCAAACACAGCCTCACACTAGCTACTGTGAAGAAAGTTAATTCCATCCAAGCCAAAACTAGGACAGTGTCTGCATCTGGAAGCATCTGCTATCGTACCAAGCCTCTATTTCTCTACTTATCTACTTTACTTCAGACTTATAAACATCTCATTCTACATAGAGCAACTGCCTGTTATTGATATCTCTACAGAGCTATGACTGTCCCATGCAACGATAAACAGAAGTAAAACAAATTAACCATATACACCTGGTGTCTATGGCTACTAGAGAAATTTCTGTTGCAGCAAAACCAAGTAAAACAAAGCTACAAGCAGGCCAAGAGAAGTTCAGACAGCATCTGCCTGTGAATCCTCAGTCAGAAGGATTTGAAAACTCCATTGATTTTAGGGTCTGTTGTGAGTGATGGCAATGTTGTATTACAGGGCTGAAAGTTCTTCCTTTGGTCCACCCACCCCCTGTTAATGCTGTTATTTGGGGGAGAGGGGTGGGGTGTTCAGTTTCTACTCTTACATTAGGAACCTTTCCTCCTAGGCTCTCAGCATAGTCAACGGAGAGAAGCAGCAGCCAAGAGAGACCTGGGCAAGAGAGACCACATGTTACTGTCCGTCTCTCATCCAAATACTTCTCCGCCTCCCTTCCTACCACAGCTGTGGGAAGGTCCTAACTGGCTACAAGGGGAAAAACCGGTTCAGTGCTTTGGTGCATAGAGGTCCATGGGCCCTGTAGGCTGGGAAATGAGGGAGAAAGCTGGTTACAATTCAAAAATGAGAGAGCTTGAGAGAGATGTGGATGGATGGCAACCTCCTAGTATCTTCCAGACAGCAACCTGGTGGAAGGGAGGAAATCAATCTGAGGCACCAGCAGACCAAGAACCTGTCACCTGGAGCAAGGGATGGATAAACTGAGGCTGTAAAGGAAGAGAAAGATGGGGAAAGAGGATGGGTAGACATAGCTGGAGGATGAAAAAAAGCACTTTTGAAAGAAACAAGGGAACACTGCAGGGAGGGGACAGCCCGGGAGGGCAGATGGGCGGATGGTGACCCTGTTGTCTGGTTATCTCATGGACTCACATGCTGCCAGATAAGAAATGATCAGGTTTTTTTGTTAGATGCAATCTCAAAAAAGGGTCAAGGGAAAGGAAAAACTTAATTTCATGAAGCTTCAACTTCATTTACTCTTTACTCCACTCTCACTTTAGCAAAGTGCTGGATGAAGAAGAGGAAACCAAGGAAATGTCTTGCAAATCTGGATTCTGGGATGGGGTAACATCATGCTGCTCTCTTTAAAGGAGGAAGGACAAGAAGAAGGCATAAAGGTGGAAAGCCCCACAGAAACCTTCAGGACTGATTCAACCCCCAGAAACAAAGTGAGCCCAGTGGCCTCATTAGGCAGGGTCATGCTGTGGGGTGGCAACACCTTCATAAAAAGCAGCAGCTCCTTTCCCACTCCTGTGAACAGGGGGCAATGGCATTGACCTTCCTTTGGAAAAGCACACAGCGACTTAAGGACAGAAAGTGCTGTTTCAGCACTGTTATTTTTATTCAGAGGGAGTGCTTCAGAGGAAGAAGGGTTTTCTAGTACTTTTTTTTTTTTATTTTTTTTTCACAAGTCCAGTAAGACCATTCAATTCTCATCCTTTCTGGGCTGTGAAAAGCAACACATGCCACGCCTGTGCCTCTGTGCCTCACCTGACATTGCTTTTGATTTGTGCGAGAACCTATCTAGGAAGTGGAGTAATTAGTTAGAAAAGCCCCAAAAGACTTGGTGCAAGATTTTGGGGTGGTGCAATGTTTCTTTCCTCTCTTTGAAGGCAGAAGGAGTTCCTTAAATGTATTTAGAGAAATTAGCTGCTCAGCTGTTCTTCAGCAAGGTCTTCCCTGAGTACTGGCCACTTTTCATAGAATCACTGAATGGTTTGGGTTGGAAGGAACCTTAAAGATCATCCAGTTCCAATCCCCTGCCATGGGCAGGGACACCTCCCACTAGCCCAGGTTGCTCAAAGCCTCATCCACCTGAAGACTCCTTGATTCTACTCTTTCTGCCAGGGGACAGGGACTGAGGCCGAGAGACTGAGTCATCACAGGAGAGGCTGCTGCCTTCAGGTCTCCAATCCCATTTTGCTGATTCAAAGATGTGGGTATTTTGTTTGGATAATTAGCTGCAGCTTTTATCTGGGTGGAGCCTTAGGCTCTCCCAAATTTTTCCCACTGCTGGCTCCTACACACCTACTATGGAGTCATGGGATTTATTTTTTTTCTTCTGTGACCTGTTACAAATTCATATCAGAAAGCTGGGTTTTTTCCTGAGCTGACCTGAGTTTGGCATGATTTTGCCTCTTCCCAGGAGCCAGGTGGATCAGGAAAGCATCACAGGTAGAGATTGCTCAGGCTAAATATTCATCCTGCAGAGACCATGATAGAAATCCCCTCCTTTAGCCTACAACTGCTTTCTCCTCCCAACTTACATGATATCCAAAGCCTGGATTGCTCTTTAAAACATTTACCTGCAGGAAACCATTTGTTTCCCCCAATCTGCTTACAGACAGAAGAGAATATTTTTTAAGACTGCAGAAAGCAGCGCATTTTGCCCTGCAGCACCTACAGTGTGCTTTACATTAGAGAGAGATTGACAACTTCATAGCACAGCGCTCCCAGCCCATCTCTGAAACTCTAAACACCCACTCACTCCAAAACCAGTCCCTCTGCACACTCCCTACGTAACATGGGGAGATTTACAGGGCTGGGGATGGCAAAGCAATACTTCTGGTTATAGCCAGAACAGGGTTTGCTTTCTCTCACTTCTAGAAGGGAGGAAGAGATGGGTCATGGAGGTTGACTGGGGGATGCATAAAAAGTCATCAAGTCTTGGGGAGATTCTGGCAACAGTGAGGATGACTTTTGAGAATATGCCTTAATTCATTCAAAACAGCCCTGAAATCTCAGGTCCTATCTGAGCGCACAGTCCCTCTAGGAACAAGAACGCTTCTCTGGTTTCACCCCACTGCCATACACTGTGTGCCCAGCCCTCAGGCCAGAGGAGGAGCAGCTTGGGGGCAGGATTTGGGCTGCCAGGCAATTTTATCCTCCTCTTGCATTAGGGTGTTGGATTGTCAACCAACTCAAATGCATCAAGGGTGTTGCTGGGACTATGAGTCCAAGGGGAAGGGAAGGACTGATGACTGGTAATCTCCTATTGGTCTGAGCAGGAACTAAAAGGCTCTATAAAACCTGCAGATTTGGGGAATCCCTAAAAAAATGGCAGGCTATGAAATCCTAGGCTTGAAGCCTCTCAGCATGGGAATGGGTAATTCTGGGACTGTCCATACTTGTAGAGAATAAATGGGCTGTCAAGGAGAGAGCTGGAGGGATCTTTGTGTTCAGAGCTGGAAATTCCAACTCGTTCTGTGGCATACAGGTTCAGAGCATCTCCACACTGGGGTTTCTGTACCACCCCTCTGATATTGCAGTGTTACCAAGGGGTGAGGAGGAGGGGGAAGAGAGAGAGAATGGAGAGAGAAACACTGTCACCAGAGCTGGTATTTTAATATTGAAAGGTTGTGAAATCTAATAAGAGCTACAAGGGAGGCTGATGTATTTTTTCCTCATGCTACGATGAAATTGGGATTCAATAAGTAAATGTGACAGAATTTGCAATTTCCCATGGATTTCATGCAGCAGGGCACTTCCTGTGTAATAATCTTAAACCAGTATTTTTTTTCCTTACCCCAGGTAAGATCTCTTGCTTCCATCTTATCTGAACAATAGCACATCCCCATAAAATGCAGCCTGACACTTTAGCTGCACATTATCACTACCTAATGCTACATGGTGAACAAAAGTAAATATTTTTTCCCCTTTTTCCCCCATAAATGATAGCTTCCTGCTTCTTCCTGTAAGAAACAAGCCTGAGCTGTGAATGCATGGGGGAAGAGTAATTCTTAGTTGGCTTAATTCTCTTCTATGGTGCAAAGGTGTGTTTGAAATGTGTTTCATTAGGACTTCTTGGAGATGCCTTTTGCTTTTGAGGTCATATTGACCATTGTAGAGATGATGGGAAAACTGCAGCAAAACTACTCCCATCCGCTGGGAAGAACTCCTCACCCAGATGTATTTTTCTAAGTGGCATCACATGCTGGACACAGGCTCATGACCTTGATCCACACTATTTAACTTTGGAGTTGGATCTAATTTTGAGGTTGGCCTTGCTTTGAATGAGGAGGGTTGGACCAGATGACCTTCAGAGTTCACTCGCCACCTCAATTATTTTGTGGCTTTGTGCATAGTTATGCTTGAAAACCCCTGGCATGAAGGGTGAACTGGAGGTATGCACAGATAAAGGGCACAGGGACGTAATTACAAGTGCTCCAACGCCTGCTTTTTCACCCATTATTGCCTGTGTCCCTGTAACTCACCCCTTCCCCAGTTTTTCAGAATGAGCTTCTCCCACAAGCTGTTCATATGCCCTTAACTCCCCCTTCATAGCAAAAAAAAACCCAAAAACCTTCTCTTGCTTCACCTACTAACTGAGCTTTATTTATACACGTGCCCTCGCCAGGACCTGAAACATGTTAACTCAGGTTGCTGCCCGTTCCTAATCATCCGAAGCAGTGAAGTTAAAAAGGATTATTAATCAATAAAGAATCTCGCTTTAAGCAAACACCTTTCACTTTGCAGCTGAGGGGAGGTAGGAGCACACAGGCAGACGGTCCCAGCAGTCCAGGTTAACTCCTTGAGCTGCCCAGTGCTTTGGCTGGTTGGTGTGGTGAGAGAACCCTTCCTCCTGCCAACACATCCAGAATCAGGGGATACCCAGAGCAGACAAAAGCTCCTTTAGGAGTACAGGGTACAGCGCCAGCATAGCAGAGAATTAAATCCCCACCACCATCAGGTTTTGAAACCGCAGTAATAAAATGTGCATAATGATACCCACCCTCCTTCCTTGCCATCAGAAGACTCGGTCTTTGCTGTTGCAGGCAGTTTGATTTTGTCTTATCGCTTTCAAGCTGAGCGCATGATGATTTTATTGGTGCGCAGCGTTATTCCGCCTGCCCTTGGGAGGCAGAGGTTTAGACGACAGTGCTGGTGGGACAGGTGAAGAGCGTCCTGCAGCTGTCCTCCAGCCACGCTCAACTGAAAAAAAGAAAACCCACAGAATAAATTAACTAATACGCAGCACAAAAGGAAACTTTGTGAAATTAAAACAACTGGTAACGCTGTCCAACATGAGGAGGGTCAGACTCGGATCTGGCATCGCAAGCGATGGTGTCTCTCTCCCGCTAACGCTTGGCTTGAATTTCAGCTCAGGATTTGAGTGTCTAAATTTAACGGCCCATCTGATTCAATGGAACTTGTTGTCATTGCCAGTTAACTTGAGCTGATATCAAGATAACAGCTTATGAGCAGTTTCTGTGTGGTCCTGATCACTAGTATTGATTTCAATAAGGTATGGGCTGGATCCTTGACACTCTAATTCTGAAATCAATGAAGCTGGGACGATTCACTCCACCTGAACGCCGGGGAAATCAGGTACATGCCTTTAACAATAAACCAGCCATTTAAATTATTTGTGTGTTTCTTTAGGGAGCCCTGGCAGGCAATGCGGAGATCATGCAGATGTAGATAAGCCAAGTGAAAATTCAGGTGTCTTGAGCAGAGGGATGGAAGGAAGGGAATTTATGGATTCTCACTCAAAACACGATCCGGTGTATTTATTGAAGGGCAGTGAGAGGCAGGCAATCCCATCGTGGGGGATAGGAGCACTCTGAGCTCTGGAGATGCGTTTCCTCAGGTGAAGATCTCACTGGGGACTGCCACGCCTGAGCCAGTGCAATAGTTTAATAAACAAAGCTGGGTTTTCCCACTGTTTGTTTCTTTCCTCGTTCTCTTGGTGGCTTTTGAAATAACTCAGACAATGTGGCTCCCACTGGTGCTGAGGCTGTTATTGTTTTATGCAGGTGGGAGATAATAATTGTTTTTAAGGTAATTGCAATAGTCCAATAGCAGTGAGCATGTGGGATGCTCCATTTTTTTATTTTATTTTGTTCTCTTGGTGGCTTCTAATCAGCTCAGCTCCATTTGGAAAAGAAAAGAAGGGGTTGCTTTTCCTGTATTCTCCGTGATGGGAATGGCACCAGGCATGTGAATAATCCGTCTGTCCATCATTCAGCATCCACCAAGGGAAGAGATTCTGCAGCAGGGACTTCAGCTGCAGTTTGGAGGATGATGTAGAGGCAATACAACGTGTTATGGTTCTCTCCTACCTTCCCAGCTGCACAGAGTGCTTGAGAATGCAAGTGAAGAAGAGGACTTGGAGGGTGAAGGAAGAATAAATTCATGATCGCTGGAGTGTGCCCAGATGGCTGGATCTTCTTTTCCCTGAGCCTGCACTGCAGAAATGTTTACTGAGCTTTCTACCTGTGATGTACGGCTGGACACAAGCACAGTACCGCAATCTCTTTCTTTCTTTCTCTCGGTGATTGAATGTGGCTCTTTAATGAACTCCCTCTTGTTTCTCTGTGCCTGTGCTTGCTCTGATAAATGTTCTCCTTTGCTGAGGAACCTAGAATCCTTAACACACTCTATTTTCATCCCCCTTGAAGGTTTGCCCATTGTTTACAAATGGAATTTTCCCTGCCTCTGCCGAAGTGGCATCTTTTTCCCAAAGCATCAGCCAAGGTGATATGCAGGGAGAGGTGAAGCAACACAGCTGACCACCTTGCCTGGCTCTGTCTGTTCCCTATGGATATGGGGAGTGACACATTTCCACTGGGCAATTACATGTTGTCATTTCATTGTGCACCATGCGATACTTTGTTGGAAACTCTGAAGTTCCTTGAAACATATTTGAGAGAACGAGGCTGAGGTGACAGATGTGAAGGCAGATTATTTCCCTGTAACCTGGGGGTAGCCTCCAGAAGGGTTCCTTGGGCAATCCATGGAGTTTTCTTCAAGGTCCCTCAAAAGATGTAATATAGGAAAGCAGATCTACGAGCAAAACTTCTTTGTATTTAGAATTAAACATAATCTAACAGTTAGACCCCAAACTCCATATTTCATGGGATACAATGCAAATACAGATGTTGACCACGATTCCCAAGTGGTCCAGGTTGTGCCTGGGCTGAACCTTGGCTGCAGATGTTCATCCTCATATCCAACACTGATGTTTGTTGCCAGATCCCCACAACCCCCTCCAAACTCCCCAGTGAGAGGAAACAAAGAGTGGGGGTGAATGGCTGCTCTTCAGAGGAGGAGCAGGAGATGAATAGCAGGAAAGCTGAACCATTTGCAATGAGACTTGTAAACTCTCCTCTAAATCCCCCACAGCTGTTCTGGGTGACAGTGTCCACGTCTCCTGTCATTTGCTATTTGGGAACATTCCCACAAAAGGACACTTGTTCACACTAGTGTTCAAGGAACACCCATTTCTGCAGCAAACATCCACATATGCATAAGAACAAGGGCAACAGTGAGAAAAAAAATGATAATTCCCTGATTCTCCTTTGCTTCTCATCTTTCCTCTGCCCTCTCTGAACTTTCAGCCACCCATTTGGTAGCAAAAAGTTCCACCCCCCTGCCATGGGCAAGGACACCTCCCACTAGCCCAGGTTGCTCAAAGCCTCATCCAGCCTGGCCTTGAACCCCTCCAGGGATGGGGCATCCACAGCTTCTCTGGGCAACCTGGGCCACTGCCTCACCCCCCGCACAGGAAAACATTTCTTCCCGATATCTCATCTCAATCTCCCCTCTTTCATCTTAAAGCCATTACCCCTCATCCTATCCCTCCACCATCTGATCCAGAGCCCCCCCAGCTCTCCTGTAGCCCCCTTTTCAGCACTGGAAGGTGCTCCAAGGTCTCTCTGGAGCCTTCTCTTCTGGTCTGCTACCAGTGGTGAAGGATGCTGCATTGACAGCAAAGAGCTTGGGTACAGTGAGACTGGGGAATAACCCTCAGACATAAGACCCCTCTGGACTTCTCTGGGAGGCTGACGAAGTCTGATTTGCTGCAGCAGCTTGAAACAGCGTAAAACTCAAGCGTCCGGAGCAATGCTGTACAAAGATACCAACGTTATTGAGGCCAGAAGACAGAGCCATAAATCACAGTGCGTTATGGGGATGACTTTGTTATCTTTATGACGTAAAATCCCTCCCTCCCACTCCCCTCCTGTCCATATGACTTGCAGCAGAAGCAGCTCACTGCATTTTTGCAAATGAAATCATCAGGGACAGGAGCAATTCAGATCTCAAAGAAAACAGAGGAGAGAACTGGGTATCTAGAGCATATGGGCATACTCCCAGTTTGCTTTTGCAGGCACAGGGTATTGAAATGATGTGCCCTTTCCCCACTCTTCTGGCATTCAGCCCACAAGAAGAAAAAAAAGAAAAAAGGAACAAAAAAAAAAAATTAGGTCTGATTCAGTTAGTCCTTTTCCCTGCCAAGAGGTGTTTCTCATGGGTCTGAAACGGAGGTAAGCAATGCTTGCAAAGGCTAGGTTCTCCCCAAAACAGCTTCTGTCCTGCAAACTGCTTCCTAGAGCACTTTGTAGAGTCAGTACCTGCTCCGGAGTCTATTAAGACCCACAGAAATCTTCCCATTATTCCCAGCAAGTCTGAGATCAGAGCTGAAAAGAAATAATCACCAGGGAAGAAGTTTGGCAGAGCAGGTGCTACAGACAGGGCCACAGGTGAGTTAGTGAGGGAAAGAGAAAACACAGGAATTGCATCTGCTAGAGCTGAATGAAACGTGGGCAATAAAATTAAATATTCTTGAAATGTGGAGTACGCTTTTATTTTTTTTTCCCCACACAGTCTGTGGTGCAAGTGCCTTCCTTTTACAAATGTTCTTCAGCCATCTCCAGCAGGGTAAGAGGGTTTCAGCAGCACCATAGCAAAATTTGAATGGGAACAAAGACGAGAACAGGACTGCCAGCAGACTCCTTCCCACTTGCTTACACATCTGTAGCAGGAACAGGTGAAAACATGACCACTTTTCCCAGGCAAAATCATTCCTTTTTGCAGACTTTCATTATTACATCACAAGCCATTAGTTCTCCCAAACCGCACTGATGAAACTTCCATATAGTCAGAATTTCTCATAAATGCATCTATTAACCCATAAAATATGGTCAGGCTGTTTGACAGAACCCCCCTCTTTACTCCTTCCATGGTGAACAAGAACAGCGCTGGCTTCTGGTGACAGCTAGAGTTGACGTTATTTAAACATTTCAGTATTGCATTTCAGTTTTCATTTTTTCATCACCTTTTGACTGAAATTCTCCAGGCCTGGCCAGCTCAAAGTAAATAATCTGAGGAAATGAGAAACATAAAAAATCCCAACCTACTATTATTTTTTTTTTAGAATAATATGATTACAAAATTAAATAAAAGCCTACATTTCCTCTTCCAAATAAATGATTATGATTTAAACAAACAGACTGGGAGGGGGAGACCTGCAGTTTTGAAAAGAGCTTAGATGGAGAATTAAATTTTTCCCAGGAAAATGGGACTGACCTGGCCAGTGCTTCTAGTGGAAAGGTCATCCCACAAGGACACAACAGTTGTGCCCATTCCCAAAAGTGATGAGGGCAGTAATAAAGATATACTAAAGAATAATAACAATACAGCTTTTGTCCCAATGAAGCATAGAATGGTTTGGGTTGGAAGGGACCTTAAAGATCACCGACTTCCAACCCCCTGCCATGGGCAGGGACACCTCCCACCAGCCCAGGTTGTTCAAAGCCTCATCCAACCTGGCCAAAGAATTACTCAGAAATGGGAAACTGAAAGAGATAAAGACTCCCACATCACTTTTTTTCTGCCTTATTAGGGAAGTCTACCTCATTCTGGAGGTGAACTTACAGACATCAGGTATGGCTGCAGCTTATGGAAACATGGTCAGCAGTTCATGTTATCGGCAGGTCACAGAAGATGTCAGTAAACCCTACCCTTGCTTTTATAAGAATCTGGGATGCTCATTCACCCTCTAAGCTTATTTACCAGCTAGTGCTTGTAGCTTGTGAGTTCAGCCCTGGAAGTTCAAGAACCTGCCTCCAGCCCAACCTACTTCCATTCAGGTTCTGCCAGTGACTTTCAACCTTGCTGTTAATTATGGAATTACATCCTGGAGAAAGGGTGTAATGCCTTGAAGGAGCAAACTGTGATCTGCAAATCACTCAAAATGACATTAAAAGGCAGTTGAGACGTTCAGCCTGTGTAAACATGTCGTTAAATGAGTTTAACAATTACTTAACTCTTCTCTGAAACCCACCTGAAGCACCCATCCTTCCTAGCAATCAACCACTCCCATTTTATGAGTTTGATAAATGGTCACAGAGTGAAATGTTGAATGAAAATGGTCTCTGCTGCAGGAGTCAGGGCAAAGGATGCCAGGACAAATTTGGACATGTTTTATTTTTTGAGGTGTGCCACTCATAAGGCTCAGGAGCTGACTTCTTGCAAGTACATATGTAATGTTGCATTGCATTTTGTCCTTTCTCTGCCCCTGGCAAGCAGGATAGCACAACTGAGTGAGATTTGCAGTGCTTAACCTCTCCAGCTGCCACAGCCACCATTCCCTGCTTCTGCTTCTGCCAAGAAGAGCCACAGCTCTGCGGGGAGATATCTTCCAGCTCCTTCAGGGCACAGCTGTAGGCACAGATGGCACAAAGCAATGCAAGATGCTAAATCTGCCTCCACAGCCCACGTCAGAGCACCGTGCTCGAGGCTGTGCTGGCTCCCAGTCCCTCCAGCCTTCATCAGCAGATCCCATCCTGCCTGCCGGAGCGGAGCATCAGCATCCCAGGGTAGGAACCGGAGATGCCAGGAGGTGAAGTGGTTTTTGCCAAAACAGCCTGGCAAACCAGTGGCAGCTCTGGGAATGCATTCTATTTTCATCTCTTGGCTATTGAGACAGGATAGCTCCTTAAAAATGTGGGGTTCCCTACTCTCACCGATGGATTTGTCTCTCAAAATAGAGTCATAACATTTAGACCTTCACAGGCAAAACTGGCTCAAAAAGGCAATGTTTTAGCTCTCAGCTGAACTAGAGACTTGCAGAACATGCAACAACAGGAAAGAAAAAAAAAAGAAAGAAAGCCCAGCTGTTGCAACCATCCTTTGTGGGCAGAAATAAATTTATGTAATGAATGGGCTGAGGAGCAGGTATTGGGGCCAGGAGGGGGCTGTCGGAAGGAAACCATTTCCTTTGCAAATCCCAAGCAGAGGGTTTCAAGCTTGCTTCAGGGCATGAGCTCTGGTGAAATGGACTTCTCACAGCTTCCAAAGCGTTTTTACTGTGCCCCTAAGTTAGTTCCTAAAAATAAAAAAAAAAAAAAAAAAAAGGTGTAGGTGCCCTGAGGGACCATGTGTTTTGTGCATGTGTTTAATATTGGTCCAGATAAACCCCGAAGAGTCCAGCTCACCTTGGAGCTACCACTGCAAGAGAATGAATCTGTCAGCTATTCATATCTCACACTAACCCCCCTGCACATGCGCACATGCACGTATGCACACACACGCGGAGCTTGATGGATGAGATGATTTGAAGTTTTTGACAACAGCAGTTTGTTGTGGGGAAAAAATGTTTTTTTAGCAAGTTGCAGATAAATGAGCAGAGTTTACTGGAGTGCAGGGAATGCAGAAAGTGATGGAAAGTCAATGATTTGTGAGGCGAATGGCAAATGCAAGTGGCCATTTTTGAAATTAAGCCACGGAGCCACAGAGCAAATTTGATCTTCACCTCCTTTACCATCAGTCAGAATGGAAAGGATGGAATGAGATAGGATAGAATAGGATAGGATAGGATAGGAAAGGAAAGGAAAGCGAGATAAAGCAAGGCAAGAGCATTGAAGAAAGAGTGATCTTGTCATGAGATGTCATAAAAATATTGGTTCTATGTGATTTTTCAGTTAGATTTTCTCCTTTTTGGCCTCATACTTCTCATACTTCCCTTCTTGCTATCTCCCACTGGCAGGGATGGTTTTTGGCTGGTGGACATGCTGAGCAGGGCAGTAAGTGACTGTGTGGAAGGGGACTGAACAAGAGACGAGACCCCATGGTGGGGGTGACAGATCACAGCTTGACATCTTTCCCTTGGGGGAATTTTGTCCAAACCAGAATGGGAAGGGACTCAGATGCCTTTTGTCCAGAGATGGTGTCTGTGGGGCAGTCACATCTCCAGGCTGTTATACAGCACTGCACAACATTTTATTGGTATTGTCTGTTATATACACAAACTTTGGAGTCCATGTGTCCTGTGGATGCAGAGGAAATCTATATAAGCTGATTCTACCCATTACACCTACTGGGCATGGTCCCCAATCTGGGCTGGTCCCTGAGTGATGAACAAGTGCTGCTGGGGGAGCACTGGTTGGACTGGACCAAAGCAGTTTTATGGTCCATGCCGACAGTTCAACAACATGGACAACTGCCGGGTAGTGCTTGGCCTCGTGCCTTGGCCCTGTGTATCAGCTGCTTCCTGTGTTACTCCTGTCTGGACGATGCTCAGCACCACTGTCAGGGCAGAAAAGTCACCAAGAGAAGCCAGCATCCTTACACAGGGCAATGTGGAGCCAGGAGTTTCTCTTGAAGGCAGTAGGGTTTCTCTTCTAGAGGTGTGACCTCTAGGTTATGTCCAAGACTGGCAATTAAGGTAGAAGCAGCCCACAACTGAAACCTCTAGTGCAAGAATTGTTATGTATAACAGGAGGAAGATGGAGAAAGGACACAAAGGACAGCTGAAAAAGGAATGGAAAGGAAAAGTATTCTATAGTGGCTTCAGATAAGTATTCCAGGGGTGATGCAAAGAAGGTATTAATGTCATCGTGATATTGACACTGGGTTGAAAATCTGAAAACAAATGTAAGATGTTTTATGGTCTGTTAAATCAAATGATGAGAAATATTTTGCACAGAAATGATTTTATATGGATGATCGTTGTTCTTCAAGAAAACAGAACAATATCAAATGGAATTAATACAACAGAATGGAAAATTGCTAATAATAATAATAAATCCTACAGTTAGAATTTCACAGCCTAATTATTCATAGTGTTAGTCACTAATGGCCTGAGACAGCCCCATCACAGATAATGCAAGTAGTCAGTAGAAATGTGATTGGAGATAAGTGGCCTGAATTACTCACAAGTAGGAATGATGATAAATAAGAAATATATTTCAGAGTCTGTGAACTTAACGAATCCATATAACCCTTTGGTGGTAGAAGACTTTGATAACCTGAAAACGTTGCATTTGTGAATGTATTAAGGAGCATGTCCAGTGGTGCTGCAGTTTCTCTCTGTTAAGCACCTTGCCCTCCCGTAATCTTAGATGAAAATGCCATTATTCTCTGACCTTGCACTTGAAGCTCCTTGAAGAATCTGACAAATCTTCAGGCTCTAGCAGGTTTACAGAGCAATGACTGAACCATTTTCATTGTGTTGACCATAATTCTGCAAACTGACCCTGGTTTCCAACCTTCCCATTTCTACACACATAAAGACGTCTCTTGATCTATCAGTGATCTTCTCTTTACCAGTTGTCATCGAGGAGACCGTCTCCCTTCTAATTCACAGTGCTATGTGGTCCTTACAAGGAGTATTACATCATTTTACTCTACAACAGATATTTAGGTTAAATGAGCTTCACATCTCTAGAAGTTAGGCCAAGTTCTTATGAGCATCAATTGAGAAATCAATTGAGAAATCACTCCAGAGAGTGATTAACAAAAATTAAGATGTTTAACAGTGCGGACATGCCCTTCACTATCACCTACATGATTCTTAGCTTTTTTTTTACTGACAACAAACAATGGAGAGAAAAAAAGGGGACCTTGCTCCATGCAGCCAGGCACTTCTCCAGGAGTGCTGCTGCTGGTGCTGCTCAGAGCATAGCTTGAGGACATTTTCGGTTGTATATTCGTGGTAACTGAACTCCCTGCACATGGACAGGGTGGTAGCATGTAGCACAGCAGTTAAATCCAGTGTTGGACCTAATGCACGCTAACTCAGGAGGTCTTCTTAGGCTGGAACACAACTCCACCCTTCTCTTTCAAAGTAATCTTTCCAGGGTTTTGTTCTCTTATTGTCAATTGTTTGTTGGTACTAAATCATTATATGTTGGAGTCCATCAAAGTGATTATCCTTTGTCACTGTGCAAAAGGACAGTGACATCCCAGTGGAGTGCAGTCCTTGTGCTGGGTGTGAAACACGCCCTAAATACTCCCTAAACGTATGTGAGTCTGTGAAGTTGTTTAGTATATGAGTACTCAGGCTAGAAGGGGGTCTTCTTCTGCTTTACTCACAGGAGAAGTGAATGAGAAGTTTGTCACCATCATGGAGGATCCAGGTTCAGATCCCTCGACCTAACTCAAGCCCAGACACTTCTATATATTTTCCTCTTTGGAAGTTGGACAACTACTGCTTTCACTATTTCATGTTTTGCAATATGTATTCTTCTCTTATTGTGGAGAGTCTCAGGAACAGCTGAAGCTCGACCTTAAAATGTTGATTGATTTGAGTTATTAATTTACTTGATAACCCAGGTATTTTCCATGGGAAGGTAAAAAATGGTCTCTGGCCTACGGTAATAAGCTAATAGTGTTCGTGTTCCAACTTTAGAGAAAGAGAGGGGAGGAAAAGAGATGACAAATTCATAAATATATTCATGCCTTCAATCCACTCCAAATGATTAAACTTCTCCAGGTTTGTAAAAAGAGAGTGCAAAGGAATTCGTGGAGATCCTGGTAAGCAAATCACTCATTAATAAAGAACACTTCATTGTGGATAGAAACACCTTCTGTTTGGTTCTTTACAACACAGAATCATCATCAACTGCTTGGCATGGAAGTTTTGAAAGGTCAAGATTAGCATTAATCATATTTTGGAATGCTGATAAAGGGTATTTTTGCTGCTAGACAAAAAAAAAAAAAAAAAAGAAAATCAAAAATTCATTTTACATATTCCCAGCACATTATTCAAAGCAAGAGAAAAACAATTTCCAACTGATTTAGAAACTGAAAACTTGATTCTCTGATGATTGGCAACCAGTTATTATTGCTCTTTATTACTTGTATGCCAGTAGCCTGAGAATGCACCGACATGATAAACACTGTGTGCTCTTACTGGAATGGAAAGTTTCTTGCCTAAATAGTCAAAGCAAATGCTGGGAGGAGAGAGAAGGAGCTGAGGAGTGGAGTGCTTTGCTCAAGGATTTGCTCAAGGTTACATCAACAACACAGTCCCAACCTCTACAATAGCTATCCAATGGTCACGTTCTTGGATGGCAGGTGAAGGCGTTGACCTCTGCCTCTGGAGCACAGCCACTCATTTGATACTGTGTTGTACTATTTGTATATTTATTTCTATAATTTATCATCCTCCTTTGTCCTCAACCAAGAGGCCACACAGTGCTGGCAGAAGAAGCAGATAAATCTTTGTCACAGAGACCCACACACAAGGCAAATCTTAATGAAGACAGAACCATCTGGAGACCTAAAGACTTAACCTCCTACAGTGCTTGAGTTCCAGATTTGTCTGTATCATTCACCAGAGATCTTGTCTTGCTCAGGACAGCTTCCTGGTTTGGACTGAGTCACAGTGGCTTTGTAGTGCACCGTAATAGTGGAGTCTGAATTTGGAACTTCGTTCACGGGGAGAACACAAGATTTGTGGTCAGATGAGTGCTTACCTGTGGCGTTAGGAAAAGTTCAAGAGCTCTCAAGGGAGAGAAGTAAAGCAGAGAAAGAAGAAACAGAGCATCAGGAAAGACAGATGGAGCACAGGGAATGCTTAGGAGGTGGCTGACGGTGGTCCCAGGAGTCCCACTGTCCCCATAGCCCTTCCCAGCACAGCAACAATGAAATCTAGGTGTGCCTTGGAGGTCAGGAGCAAACCTTCAACCATAGCACCTGGTCATCACCCTTGTATGTCATCACTGATTATCTGCCTTTCCTCATAGATTCCTGGTTGGGATGGTTGTTGTATCTATAATGAAAATAATTCCTGGGTGGCCTTGTAGCTACTGCACCATTAGCAATGATGATAGTACAGGAGGTTTGCAGCAAGGCTCAAAATAAAGGGCCGATAAATAAGGCAGCATAGAAAAGCTCTGCATTGCAAGAGATCTTATTGAGAGGAGGCCAAGAAAAAGCTGTCTAGACTGTACTTCAGTGACAAATTAGAAGGTCATACATTCACCAGAGCTCTTCTTATCCCTCTGTCCAGTCTCCCAGGTCATGACTCTTCCGGGATGTCCTCCAGAAGAGGCTATTCTGTGACACTGACAAGTTGTACAAAGGCATGGAAACAGTTGTTCAACGCCTATAAAGGAAGACTGGTGCAAAAGCAACTGCTGTCACTGGAAAGTGGTGTTTCCTCCAGTCCCACCTAACTGAAGCTGGAAAATCCTTGGGAAGGGACAATGACACTGTGCTGGATCATTCCATGTCTGGGTTTCTGACAAAAGGGGACAAATGGGATCTGGGGAGACTTGGAAAAGGAACTTCACTGTAAAACCCACCCCCCCATCAGCATCCTGGAATTATGCAAGGCCACTTTCTCCAGCTACTCTGTCCATGCAGCCGAATCACAGAAATAAAGCCTGTGGGTAGCCAGAGAGATATGCTGGTGGATTTGTAATACAGGCATCGTTCTTTCTGTGCACCAGGACTCAGGAGTGGAGGAAACCTCTGTAAGCCCCCATGTATAATGCTGAACTAAAGAGAAGCAAGGTGTAAGATAAAATTTTCACCTTTGGCCCCAGTAAGCTGTGTGTGCCTCCTGCTTCCTCTCTAAAAACCTGGCCACTCTGCACAGCCCACGCAGCCAGCTGTTGGGGACGGCTTTCACCTTGTGACTGCACGGAGCCATGGGGCATATTCCCCCTCTCGAATGATGGAGACAGCCAGGCAGCATGTTTTCCTCTTATTTTAATGCTAACTTACCCAGAGAGCACGATAACCAGATGTTTTAATTCTGGATAAATTACTTCTTCCTGCAAGAACTGCTGTAAAAAAAAAAAAAAAAAAAAAAAAAAAAAAAAAAAAAAAAAAAAAAAAAAAAAAAGCCCGGAGGGGAATAAACATAGCACAGTTTGTTCAGTGCTACTTCAAGGAAAGCAGGCATCCCGGGTAATGACTTTCAGAGGAGGAGTGCAGGCATGAGGGGACTGGGAGGGGACCCAAAACAACCTATGTGCTTTGATGAACAGAAGGAGAATTGGACGAAGCAGTGACCAAGGTGCCAAAGAGATGATAATATATACAACTGCTCTGCAAGAGGCGAGGCTGTGGCTCACGTAGTGTCAAGGTAAATACAGAAGCTGCTCAGTGTGTGCGTCTGTTGCCTGTGGAATAATTTTACAATGGAAAAGTAGACAGCTCTGCGGCCAGAATCATGGTCACAGTGGGAGGGTGTCCAGGTCTGATGCATTGACAGGTCGTTTGGGAGGATGCAGACGCTGCTCAGTTTTGCTCCACATTTGCATTTTTCAGAGACGGGAGTGTTACCTGGGTTATCGCCATCAGATCTGGCCCTGCTCCTGAAACAGCTGATGTCTGTGAAAACCACTGAGTGGCTCTGGCTGCCACTCCATGGAGATGTGAATTAATGCCCCGCTGTGCCTGACCTACCCGCAGAATGAGGGTTTTGCTATTTCTCTCAAGAAGAGCACTGATCTGGTTAGTTTGGAACTGCTGGTTTCTTGCTCCTGAAAGTCTGGGGTTCACTTCCCAGCAAAGGGAAAGATGGCAATGCTTGCAAAATGAAAAATATCTCCATGACTCAAACCGTGGGAGGCATCAGCCCTTGGGCAAAGCTCTAATGTTGGTACGTGACTGAAGTGCCTGAATTAGGAGTGCTGATGTCCTGTTGCTCTTAATGTTCACTGAAGAGCAGGAGGGGACTTTCAGAGACGGGTTGAAATGTCTTATAGCACTTTGCTCTCTTCAGTGTCGCCAGAGGCATCTCAGGGCAAGGTTCCTGATAATGTCAGTCTGAAAAACAGGGCCTTAGAGCAGTTCAGAATATGTTTTGTGACCTCCATCCCGAATCCCCAGGAAACAAGGTTGTTAGGCTGTCCATACCAGCATCGCTCTTTGGAAAGAATGTAATTTGCTGCAGAGCAGTAATGGGAAACAGATGAGCTATATAACCCAACAGGCCATTTATGCTACATTTCTGTAAATGCAGGCTTGAACATACGGTTGTATTTATGTTTTGGTTTTGCAGAAGGAAAAAAAAAAACACAACCCTCCTGTTCTTTATCATTTGATTGGCCTGAACACTTGGATTATAAACATTACACCGCAGAGACAAGAGGGCACAATTTCTTAATGTTCTGTAGTGTCTAGACCAAAAGCAATAAATGCTCATGCTGTCCTGTGCACCTCATTGTAATGACATTATTCAGGGGAGAACCTGTCAGATGGGTTGAGAAATGGAAGTTTCACCTTTTTAAAACTAATTTGGTAACTTCATTATCCCATGAGAGAGGGAAGTGATTGGAACCAAGGCATACACTAATGTCTTGTTGAATGCTCCTTGAATTTTTTTTTTTTTTACAGCCACTGGAATCAGTCAGGAGTTCTGTATTATCTCATTATAATCGTCCCGAGAGAGGCACTTCGATAATTTTTATTTCCATGGGGAATGAAAATGTATGTTTTATTTGGTAATTTCATAGTAATGGCTCCAACTGTGTAACAAACTCTCGGCAAGCTTGAACGGTGGCCCATCATTATGCTCTCTCTTTGAAAACACAGGATGCACAGCATGTGGAAATCAGTCAACAAATGCACTTACACTGGGAACAGGAGTTGGCAAGTCCCTCACTATGCATTTTAAACAGCAGCAGGGGCAAAAAAGGTTGAGAGGAATAACCACAACAGTGGCAGTGACCTACTATTCAACAGTGAAGTCAAGTCCAGTCTCCAAGACCTCTTCCATCCTGGCGTTCCCTAATTTCCTCTCCATGGGTGTTGATATCTAAGCCACAAAAAGGTTGTTGTCAGCCCAAATTTTAGCACCTCTTGACAGTTCACTTTCACTTGTTCCCTATGTGATTTGCAATCTGTCTCAGCCCCCAGGCTGTGTCACAGCTAGAAATGATGTTGAGACAACCTTCGAGGCTCCTGTCTGCACTCAAAAACAAACTTCACATGAACCTTCACAAACTTTTCTGCCCTTTCTGTCCCTGCGTCTGCAATAGTTCCTCGTAACATCACATCCATCCCTATCTTCTGACCAGCACAACAGCCAAATGCAGTTGCCTCTGACTTTCCAAATTTTCCTTGAGGCAACACCAGCTCTGGGTAGATACCAACCCTGGAGAGCACAGAAACCAAAGATAACAAAAAGAAGGAAAAATAAGTGTTAATACTTGTTAGGGAGGAAATAATCACTTCAAATCAAGCACTGGAGCAAACCCAGTCTGGTCAGTGTCATGATGGATAAGCTGAGGAAGAAATGATGTAAAGTTCTAGGAGTTCTGTAATAACCAACAAATGACAGTCCTGGAGTGTTGTAGACAGAGCAGAAGAATAAATACGGGACAGAAATTAGCAGTTTCTGGGCATCAGAGAAGCAAAAGCCTGGAACAACCGTTCAACCAGAGATAACAGGGAGCTACTCGAGAAGAAGCAGATACAAGGGCACGGCTGTCAGCTTTAACCAACCTCAAGGAGGAAATTTTAGAGTATCTTGCATTTATCCATTGGTCCCAGAATGTTTTGGCTGTTTATATCTAGCTTTTGGTTACATATCTCCAGTTTAGTACTGGTGCTGAGTATTGCTGGACCAGCACAAAGAAGATGAAGAGGATGCAATGGTTCACATACTCTCATAATACCAAAACCAGGGTGTTTCCAGTGACATTACTGGGCTGACCAGAAGCAAAGTGCTCCTAGGAATGGCAAAAAAACAACTCACAGAAGAAAAGTCACTGGAGGCTGGGAGAACATATTGGAGAGGTATCACTGTACACTGGCACGTGCTTACACTATTCCCCAGGCATCTGCTGTTAGCCACTTTTGGAGGCTCTACAGCCCATCTTATGCTTATATAATTCACAGACCAACGCAGTTCTAAACATAATAGTTAAGTGTCTGTCTGCTTCTTCTGCAACGGCAGACTGCTGCAAGCTTTGAGACCTGGCTTAAAGCCTGTGAGCCATGTACTCAAAATCTCCCTGCCTTCAGTCACTGCCTTTATGACCATCCTGTGTGTTTTCTATGGCAGAAATTATATGGTATGGTTGCCCTCAAAGCAATTTTTATGCTACAACTCAGAAAGAGCCCCAGGCAATAGCTGGCCTGATTTAAGGGAGTGAGAAAAAATTAAATATCTGAGTCTGTTAAGAATAGTCGTCTTCTAGATCCAGAGATCACTTCTTCCAGATTTTCTTTATTCACACTCTGCTGGAGGTTATCACTTTTCAAGAAATAATCCATTTTTTTATTTCTTGCCTTCTTACAGTCAAAAATACACTTTATTAGTAAAGATCTACTGGTTAGACCATATAAAATAAGTCCATTCAATCTCACTGACACAGGTTAGAATAACCTCACTGGAGAGCTCCATCAGCTCATAAATGGAAAAATCTGTCTTTATGAGAGAATGGTCTGTTTTATAGAATAACAGAATACAATAACAGGTTGGAAAAGAGCCCATACTCAAGAAGGGCCAAATAGATCAGGTTGCTCACAGTTTGTCTACCCAATATCTCCAAGGATGGAGAGCCCACAATCTCTCTGGGTAGCCCTTTCCAGTGTTTGGACAGTCACATGGTGGTTCTGTTTTGCTGTTGTATCTAATAAGAATTTCCCATGTTCCAACAGTGTGCATTGCCTCTAATCCTTCTGCTGTGCATCTTTGAGAAGACAGGCTCCGCCTTCTCTACAGGTACCCACTGCGTATTTGCAGATGGCGATAAGATTCCCCCAAGCCTTCTCTTCTGCAGGCTGAGCAGATCCAACTCTCAGCCCCTCCTCCTATGTCCTGTGCTCCGGGATCTTGAACATCTTGGTGATACTTCACAGAACTTGCTCCAGTATGTTCATGTCTTTCTTGTTCTGGGAAGTCCAGAACTAGACACAGTACTCCAGAATTGGTCTCACAAGTGCTGGTCAGAGGAGAAGAATCATTTCCATTGACCTACTGGCTCATATGCATTTTGCCACAGGAATGCACTGCTGACTCATGTGCAACCTGCTGTCTGCTAAAACCCCCAGCTCCTTTTCTGTAAAGCTGCTTTCCAGCCAGCTGGCACCCACCCACATCATTGCACGGGGTTATTGAGTCCTGGATGCAGAATTTTAATCATGGCTTGAGTGGTAAGAGCAGTTAAGAGCCCTTATGTTTCTTTAAGTTCTCTTAATTAAGAGCCAATTTAACTTTCAAAGCTTTACATCATCTCTTGAGATTACCTAGTGAGTAGAATGTCTTAAAGCACAGTGGTGCCACCAGACCCTGCTTCAGGCCCACAGTGCTCACCTTAAGTGTTGATGTACTTCCATGGGAGGCTTTCCCACCGGACTGCAAGAGGGATCACCAGGGAATACATCCAGGTAATGAGGTCCCTGAGACAGAACGCAATTTTCCTTCAACACAGTAAACCCCATTCCAACTCATTAAGAGGTGTAGGCATTCTCCCACATTATCTTTCAACAAGTAGCAATTTTTCACACAGATCCTATCAAGCAGACTGGTTTCTAGCGCACAGATGTGTTGCTTGCTCAAAGAGCCATAAGTGTCAGGGCTAGAGTTAATTGCAAAATGATTGAGTGGGGGTTACATTAAAAAAAGATGCCAGAAGTTACAAATTCATTATCTGGGTTGAGAAAATATTTTGTGCTTATTCAGCCCCTCCCATCCAAGCTCTCTGTAAATATTCACAAACCAACAACTGGTGCTGTCTGTGTGCTGAGGCATACCACATTTCCCCCATTTACCAAGTGAAAAAGCTAAGCCTCAGGAAAACATAAAACCGTAACATTTCCCCAAAAATGTTAAGATATAGTACCTTGTTCCATCTTGAGTACCAGGTGTTCACCTACCTGGCATGACTCACAGAGCTGCCTTTCTTCAACAGTGTTAATGCAACTATGTGAAGAATCAAGATCAATGTTTGTGAATTTTGCTGGATAACAGATAAACTAGAAAATCTAGAGGACTGTCATCCTTAGTACGTAGAAGCTCTTGAGTTTACTAGTAACTCACTGCTTATATCTTCTTCGCTTTGCCTAATGTAGCACATCTCCCAGATAATCTCAGTTTTAAATTATGGCCTGAGTTTATTAACCACGACATCAGAGGGAAAACTATCCACTATTAACCTTTTCCTTCCTAAGGCTGAAGATTTCTGCCAAGTCATCTCAAACTCTCTTCTTTTCTATTAAGAATACACTCAGCTGCATAACTCTGGTCCATTAACCTTTCCTCTTGGTTAAAGGTTTCTAAACCACTCCAGGGGTTGACATTTCCTCTTGTTTCATCCTGTGTTTATTGTGGAGTGGGAAACTGAAACAAGAGCACAGTACAGGGATTGCCAAAAGTTTTTCAAAGTTTATCAGAAAATGCAAAATTTCACAGCCTCTTATGCATGTTCTCAGAGCTGGACCATGAGTTCCTCCTTAGCAGTAGGAGTTAAACCAGTTCTAGAAGAATGCAATAAATGGAAATAAAGGTGGACAGCCATCAACTAGACCATCACAGCACTTCAGATCAACAATTGTCAACCCCAGATGCCCACTGTGGGCTGAGGTTCACCTCCATCAGGTGATGCTCATGCCAGTCTCATGTATCTCATATAACTCCATTCTAGCAGAAACCTTTTCTCAGTTGAAGAGCAAACGCTGGCCATTGTTCCCTAGGGGCAATGGAGCTTTAATGCTGAGTCTGTCTTTAGGGTTGGGTTTAGTGCACGGTGTAGAAAGAACAGCTGGTTTTCCTGAGATGGATTCAATGCCTTATCAAGCCATTAATTACAGAACAAGCCACTTCGAGCTCAGATCCGGCCTGAATGGTGTATGTAGAAAATGACCAGATGCTAAGGGAGGCTTGTAATTTACAGGTTTGTGATAGGCAGATAGATTTAATAACATTAAATTAGCAATCCAGGTTCCTGTGTGCAGTTCTGACACTACTTGATGATGATGGTGGTATAGATTGTGGCATCCTCATTTGGCTTATGGACAGAGCCACAGAAGCAGAAGGATTCACAAGATTTCATGCTATATAAATATCATTGTCCTTGAACAAGTCACCTCAAGTAAAATTTTACAAATAACTCAACAAACAAATATTTACTACAGAGGAGGCTTGGCTCAAAGTGTGGTGTGGATTGAGATGCTCTGAGAATACAACTTCAGGTTTCACTAAAGGGTTTAGAAAGCTAGACCTCAGCTCTTCATCACTAAAAAATGGGAAGTGATTTTCTCTTCTTCTTCATTCATAAATTTTTTTTGCCTGACCAGTTTAGCAAGTGTACTCCTCTGTTGCTATATGTCTGAAAAGCAGCTACCACAGTCTCAGCCAGGACTTTTCTCACCCACATTTGGTCCAGTAGTTTCATACACACCTGCGTGACACATGGGAACTTGTCAGAACACCTCATACATGCAATATCTGAGATCTCTCCCATTATTTAAGCTGAAAGAGGGTTAGATTTAGGTTAGATATTAGGAGGAAGTTTTTTCCTGTGAGGGTGGTGAGGCAGTGGCCCAGGTTGCCCAGAGAAGCTGTGGATGCCCCATCCCTGGAGGGGTTCAAGGCCAGGCTGGATGAGGCTTTGAGCAACCTGGGCTAGTGGGAGGTGTCCCTGCCCATGGCAGGGAGTTGGAACTCAATGATCTTTAAGGTCCCTTACAGCCCAAGCTATTCTATGATTCTATGATTTCACCGCAGGGTATCCACTTTTCAGTTTTGACCACCGAACTCAAAAGAAGCTCGTTTCACTTCCCTTTTCACAAAGCAGAAAGAGAAACCCTTAATTTCTCATATCTGATGTGCAAGACTTCTGACAAAGAAGTGCTGCCGCACACGAACACTTAGCATTTCTTTATAGTGGTGCAGCAGGGCTCGAAGTAATTACCATACAATGTCCTGCTGCATCACTAATAGGTGCTCACTGCGAGACCACCTGTACCAACCCAGGAGACAAACATCCCCATGCTGCCCCGCTCCTGGTGGCTCTTTGAATCTCTTTTTGGTGATTAAGTCATTTCCCAGCTCTCTACAGCTGCAGCCCTGCTGACAGAGCTCCGCAATGAAAACTCATTTTGGAAACATTATTGAGGTTTAAGATCAAGCCCCAGCAGTTTGCTGTCCAAAGCCATTGAGAGACTTCATTTGATTTAATGGTAATTTGTTATATTCGTTTCAACAGCGTAGGCTCCCTAAAGTGATGACCTCTGTTTTGCCAACAAAAAGGAAGACGTCAATAGACATTTGGGTCAAAAGCTGTCCTTAGACTCAAAGGTAGTTCTGCTGGAAGGTTAATCTTATTTTCAGTTCTTTGGAAAATGAAAGTAACATGTTTTGACTTACAGTGTGATTGATTTTTTTTTTTCCTCATTAATTCCTGCTCTGTTTGTTAAGTGCTGGGATTCTTCTGTGATAACTCTTGCAGAAATCATTGGCTTGTGGGTTTGGGTTATGGAGTCCTCTCTTGCTTTTGAGTTTGTGGCTCAAGAGAACCTCTCCTTGGTAATGACTGGAAGATACCTTTAATTTCAGAGATCCTCTAGAAAATGAAACAGCAGCTGGGACAGGTAGGAATCTGTAAGAAGAAAAAGTATCAGCGGAAGCAGCTCCTTACCAGATGGGGCAAAAAGGTCCACAGTCCAAGGCCCACAATGGCTAAATTTTCTTCTCTCCATTCTGAATCAGGAGTCACATCAGGAGAAAGACTGCAGAGTCTGTGAAGGTTCTCCTGTTCCTTTAAGTTATTGGGGAAATATTTTGGCTCCATCAAATCCAGTGACCAAATCCCTCACAACTAGCCCGAAGAGTATTTCAAAGAGTATTTCAAAGAATATAAAGAGTATTTCACCTCTTTGTTCGGTGCTTTTTGCTGGTGTCACCTTTTCCACAAAAGAAATTAACAGCTGGGAAACAAAGAAATCTTTGCGGTTTATTAGCAGAAGACTGACCTAAATATGCATTTGAGTACAGAACAACGAATCCTTACGTAAGACCCCTTCGGAAACTAGACCTTGTGATAAGTGGCTGGGACAACCAGATGGAACACGCAGCATCCTTATTTCACTGGGAAAAGCATCACCTACAGATAATTCCTATCATCACTGTTGGAAACCATCAGTCCATGCCATGCCATTTATGTTATTGCCAGTGATTAGCTAAAGTTGCAAGATCCTCAGCAAGGCATCCATTTTTAAGGTCAGCTGCTGTGAAGATGACTTGTGCCTCTAGTAGAAACATTAAGGATAGTGTAAAGCTCATCCACCTGTGTTTCGTTTCCATGTTTCCACATCGCTCACCAGAATGGCATCTCTTATCAGTGTAAAAAGTCAACGATCCTACAAATTTAGATGGCTAAATTGTATGCAATTGCCTAGTTAGCCTTAAAGCAACCCAGTTACCTGGAAATGTGATTGATGGTGGTAATGTGCCCTGGTCACAAACCTATGCCTGCTTCCCACAGTGTTTGAAGAGTGGAGGTCTAAATCCAAGGGGACTAAGCTGTTCTTATATCCAGAAAATAGGAAGGTCAAAGGTTGAATATTATTTCCTGGGCTTTCTGTGCACTCCAAACCAGCTGCATGCTCTCCGATATCATGGTCAGCTGCTGCTGAAGATGCTGTATGCTCCCTGCCTCTGACCCCCTGACCTAGCTTGCTCCTTGACACAAACAGCTTCATCACTGAAGGAGGCAGAGGTTTGCATCTTGAGATCGAATGTGCAAGTAAAAGATTTGAAACTTTTGTTGCCTTTTGGAAAGAAAAGATTTCAAGTATATTCTCAGTCTGACATACACTAAAAAGACAACTTGTTCACAACTATGGAGCGCTGGTGATCTATATTTCATGCTTCTGATACCCTCTTCAAGCAACTGACACACTTATTTTTTGTCTCCTACAAATAATTATTTTGTTTTGGATTCTGACATTTTCTCTCCTCCTAGCACACAACAACATTTCTAGAATCATGTCAAATTAACCAAATTCTGTAAATTATAAATTACAGTGTGGTAACAGTCCACATGTCCATCAATGCCTGTGGTCTCCTTTTTTTTTTTTTTTTTAATTTGCTTTCTTAGCTTTTCTTAGAGATTTCTTGCCATCTTTGCAGACACATTTACAGAGACTGGGAAATACAAAGGGTGAAGGTCTTTACCCAGGTGGAAGTAAGCAGCCTCCACACTCACAGTCAGACTTTGCAGTATCTGATCACAAGATTTCCCTTCTCAACTTAAATATTATTTTCCCTTTCTTCTCCCAAAACCATAAAAAAGCAGGGAAGAAACAGCCATTGCATTGTTAACTATCACAGTCCCTTTAGATGTATATCCAAAATGTTCTGGTGAATTTGGACCACTTGCTTGAGCATCATGTTTCCCATTATAGACGATACTGGCAGAAGGTCCCAGAATATCCTTTCAGTGCCCCACATTGAAGGTAGGACTGTAATAACTAGAAGAAAAATTCAGACGTGTTTCCATTGTTTTTGAAGTTGATAGTGGAGACTTTATTTTTAAAAATAGTTCAAACACTTTAAACATCTTGTTTGTTTGCTGGCTTTCATTTTTCTTCGTGTTCTCTCATTTTATCTTTTGCAATACCTTCTAAAATGTTTATACATTACATTTGGAAAATCTCTAGATTAGCAGATTTACAATTTCACTTTCTTGTTTCTTTGTTTGTTTATTTAGCTATTTCCAACATGGGAAACAGTTTGGGGAAAACATGGGAAAGAGAAAACTAATACAATAAAAACTCTAAAAAGGATGTGGAAAGTCAAGACAACATTGCTTTTTGTGCTTAGCAGGAAGCTGAAGATTGTGGAAGGAAAAAAGTCTGAAATAATTTTGAATTAGAAAGGCTTTCTGTAATAGGCTTTAGAAGTGTTTGACTTGAAAGGTCATTTTTGCTTCATCAAAAAGAGTGGAGAAGAAAGGTATTAATGAGATAGACAGATAGAGATAGACACACAGAGTTGATTTGGACTTTATATATCCAGTATCATGCTGATTTTGCTGAGGCAAGTCATTCTCGGATTTCACATTATAAGACAGGAAAAAAACAAGGAGTCACTATTAACCAAGCCCTCCTGTTGGGTTCCCTTACTGATTTATTTTGCAGTTAGCAGCCTTCTGATTCCAGTATTTTTTATAAGACAAAACAACAGGTCACCACCAAATTTCTTGAGCCTGAAATCCCAGATTATCTCAGAGAAATACGCTGGCATGTCACTTTAGCCAGTGGTGTATGATCCCCAGGAGCCTTTCCTCCTGAAGACCAGCCTCACAAGGCCAAGAAAGATACAACTCAGAGACCCACCTACTGCTGCAAAGGCACTCCTTCTGGGTTTGAGGGATCCAGGAGGTTGAATAAAAATCTATTTTTGTTCTTTGTTATGCAGCATCTCTGAAAATCAGACCATATAGACAGCATACAGTCACAGAATCATAGAAGGATAGGATGGTTTGGGTTGGAAGGGGCCTTAGAGGTCATCTAGTTCCAACCCTCCTGCCATGGGCAGGGACACCTCCCACTAGACCAGGTTGCTCAAAACCTCATCCAGCAGTCATCCAGTCCTTTAGACCTGGTCCTAATCTCCCACACAGGACGATGCTGGAGCTCCAGAAGAAACAAGGAAATGCCTAATGCCTTCATGTGAGATCCCTGGGTTTAAGGGTGTTGCCTGTTTTCATCCTTCCTGGAAGGCAACTGGTGCTCCTGAGTACAGGACAACGGACAGAGCATGGGGAAGCATGTTAAGGACACAGCCCAGCAACACTAGTCTGAAAAGCAGAGCTCCATTACTGTATTCAAGCAAAAAAAAAAAAAAAAAAAGAAAAAAAAAAAAAAAAAAAAACAAAGAAAAAAAAAAAAAAAAAAAAAAAGGTGTGTTTTGAGCCTAGGAGGTCATTGTTACAGGGGGGAAAATGGAGGGGCGTGAAAAAAAGAGGTATCCTTGCTGCTTTCATTCCTTGAGGAAGAAGAGCTCTGTTGTCTCTGTATCTTCCTTCCAAATAGTTATGAAACCTACTAGCTGAATTTAAACAAATATCACTGAGACACACAGCATCTTGAAGACAAGTTTTAAGGAGAAGGAGCAATCAGGAAGAGGGAAAATTGATAAAAAGTGTTTTGTTCCCCCCCCCAAGTGAAGTCATGTGGTTCTGCTGGAAACCGAACTCCTTTACCTCTGGTGTCATGGGACTACTTGTTTTTGATGAGAAAAAGTCTGATTCATCTGCACTGCTCACACTTTTGTATTAGCCAGATGTCCAACCCTCCTCCACTTTTGTTTTGCAAGCTCTTCTCTTCAGTATAAGTACCGTGGTAGATCTCTGGATGAATATTATTGCAATACACCGCTGTTGCTTCTTATCTATTCATCATCCCTTTGCTGCGACTTATCTGGGGATTTAAAATCTCCTTGATTGTAATGATCTTCAGGAATTAAGGGTATAAAGGAGATCTTANGGAAGTGCACAGATGTGAATGGTGGCTGAGCCTTTCTGTGCCAGTAACCATGACTGCAGCTCTGCATGTCCCCCTGACAGCCGCAACATGCCCTGATTTCTAGATTTCATCCAGCCAATTTAACCATCGTCATCCAAGCACTGGTCTGGGAGAGGAAGAACGTGTCTTATGCTCACTGTCCTGACAAAAAGGCATCGGGGAAAAGTGATCTGCTTAATCAGGTTTGACCTACTGGTTTATGCTGAACCATGAGGATCCCAGCTAAGGAGTAAGGCTCAGTGATCATTCGCATTCCTCCCCCACTTCTTGGCTGCCCCAAATGGGGTTTCACCTTTTTACGGCTTACTGCTCCACTTCTGAGTGGGATTTTGTAAAACAGAAACCATGAGCAATTCCTGCTCCTCCCAGTCTTTCAGCCGCAAACTCAGACCCACAAAGGTGTCCCTTTCCCCACGAACATGGCAGGATCTCAGCACCGGACCAGGTTGTCCAGAGAAGCTGTGGATGCCCCATCCCTGGAGGTGTTCAAGGCCAGGCTGGATGAGGCTTTGGGCAACCTGGTCTAATGGAGGGTGTCCCTGCCCATGGCAGGGGGGTTGGAACTTGATGATCCTTAAGGTCCCTTTCCAACCCAAACCATTCTGTGATTCTATGATTCTATGAACATCAGCATTTTTCCTCCATCACTCCAGTGGAGATCTTCTGTGTGCAGAGCAAGGGCACATCTGGGATGCACTTGCAGAAAAGGAAACAAGCAGAACCACAACTACATGGAGCTGGTTCTGGAGATGGGATTGGAGGGGACTATTTCTCTAATTAAATCAGTAGGGAAACTCTGTCTGAGAAAAGCCTGAGCTTGGTTAGCACTTCTTTTAGAGATATCCTTGCAACCTTTTTCCCCCTAGGGAAAAACAAATAATAACAAAAACCAAAATGACCAATAACCTCAGGTTTAACACAAGATAGTTCATAATTCCTGCCAGATGCTTCAGTGACAGGGTCAGACACAAGCAGACTTGCTCTCAGCCTCGACAGAGTGGAAAGATTTGCTTTCTGACTTGAGGGGCCCAGAGTTCCATAAAAGACCATATGCCCAGACAGTCACAGTACAGGGCACACGACTGTTGTCTCGGGGTGTCTCTAATTCCTCTCTCTCACTTTTTTTTCCAGTTACTTAATCCAGGATAAATAGCATCATCAAAGATTAGCAGACTGAGCCATGGCATGGTGAGTCAGTCATTTTACATGAAGACAATAATTAGTAAACACCGTACATTAGTAGTATATGTCTAAGTGTGCTAGGAGGGCTTTCTCTTGAAGAACTCTCAAAAAATACTGGGTATACAAACACTTTAATGCAAAGATGTCTCTTGACAGACCCAGATGCAAAAGGGAGGTTTTATGGAAGAGTACTGGTTGATGGCTCTCCAAAGAGGAAGGCTGGTTACAGGTGGTGACTCACAGGGTTGTTAATTATTCTGTATGTGTTAGGGCTGAATTAGGGCAACTGGTAGGTTTGGTGAGGTGACTGGCTGCCAAGAAGAACCCAGCTCCCAGTCGTAAATCAATGAGAGGTGCCAGTCTGGGAGCTGAGCACTTGGGAGGGTAAAGGTGGATTCTCTCATACTTTCCAGCTCTTACAAGGTCACATCTGGGAGGACATTAGGAAGAAATTTTTCNTAAGATCACATCTGGGAGGACATGAGCCACAGTGCAGCTTTCTCAGAAATAAACCATCACAATTTAAACAAGCATTTTCATATGCCTTTCCCTGCAGTCCTCCAGATCTGTGAAGAAGCCCACAACTCCCTTGGAAGCCTGAAAACATGGTCCATAATTTTGAGCTTCAGGTTATGAAGGATGAGGCCCCCACCAGGAAAACCTCCCCAACTCCCAATCCTGAACCTCCAGAATGTGCAATGACCCACAACAGGTCAGACTGTCAAGGTGCAGGTGACCTTGGTCAGGCTGGAAAAAAAGGGATAAAAATCTCCCTGTACTTGACTTGTTTATTTAGACAGCTCTCTCCAGCTATCTCTTCCCACAAGGACAGACATCACCTCTCACACCATGCACTCAGACCCAGCCAAGGTCTCCATCTCCCACCATAACACTAAGGTAAAAAGGAGTGAATGATGAGGCTAGTGCCAGAGTGGACTCTGATACTCCAGCTCATCATACCTAATCCTTAACACTCCTTAATAAAAGCTTCCAGGGTTCCCTTTAGTGTGGATTTTTCTTCCTCCTCAGGGGGACCTCCTTATAGTTTTGGTTTTTTCCTCCCACACTGCAAAGGTTTCTTCACAATAAGGTCAGGAGAGAAGAGGAATTTTAGCTCTTGCTTACTTTACAGACCGTTTCTCATTCTTCCTAGTGCTCCTGGTAATACTTACTGAAAGACAGAGCTATTCATCTTAGCAGATTCCCAGTCAAGTGTGGTTTGAAGCAGTTCACTAGCACTGTCAGAAGAGATATTACTCGCTATAAAAAGCTGCCTTATTCCCTCAAGTTGCCATACTCAACACCTGACCCTTTTTTGCTGAAAGATTGGCACCATGATTGTTTACTTCTAGTCACCTGGAACTTTCCTGGCTTGAAGACATTTTATTGAAAATCACATTGTACCAGTCAATCACCCTCCCACCACCATATGCTGTTACAGCAGGAGGGAGCCCAGCGAGTCTGTTCATTGTGCTTGTTAAACTGCAGGCTGGGCGACCTTATCAGAAACATCACCACCACGCTCTGCAGAGTGGTGGTGGGAGCAACTGGGACAACTTGGCGTTTATCTTGAATGCTTTTGCTTGCAAACTTCAGATTCGTTCTTCTTTGCCCTGATCCCAGGCAGATCCCTTCTGTCTCACTCGTCATCTGATAGTAGCGAAACCTTTTGTGGTCATTTCCAACGGCGTGGCACTTGGGAGACAGTGGGACAGCAGAGAAAACACCCTGGAGGTATTGATCCTGAAGGGAGGTGAGTACTCACTTTGGAGCCAACAAACAGAAATGATGAAGCAGGGGAAGATCAGCCCAGTGAGCACTTCAACCCCCTTTGGAGCACTAAAGAGAAATGCAGAAGGTGGGATGTTCACACACTACCAACTGAACATCTTCCACCCGGCCAGGATGAGGGTCTTGCTGGAGCAATGGGAAGACCAGTGGCCGCCTTAAGAGAGAAGAGCTGACACAACAAGTTATGTGAGCCTGTTCTTCAGAGAGGAAAGACACTTTCTGCAATAATTCTGTCACCCAGGAGTTTTATAATAAGCCCACTCAGTTTATCTCCAAGACAGATGGAATATGACAGCATTTTTCCTTGCCTTGATGAGAATTGCAAAGACGTTGGTGGGGCCTTCGTGTTTCAGATAGGTAGTTTCCAGCCTAGAAAGCAAGACAGCTTCCCCATGCACAAATCCCTGCAGTGGTGGGGGTCCTGGGGGGCTTTCTGTAGTGAAGGCCCTTGGTTTGCAATAGTCACTATGAAAATTATTTATAAGATCCACTGTGATCTTTACAAGGGAAGCACCAGTTGTAATTTTTTTGTATATGGCAACATCTCAGCATGTAGTTTGGGTAAATCCACACACCTTTATTTAGAATCATAGAATCACAGAATGGTTTGGGTTGGAAGGGACCTTAAAGATCGAGTTCCAACCCCCTGCCATGGGCAGGGACACCTCCCACTAGACCAGGTTGCTCAAAGCCTCAATTTTTAATTAACCCTCAAACTTTATTTCCATTTAGTCTAGCTTAGGTCTAAGGAAGATTCAGGGAAGAAACTGCAAATGTCCACTAACCAGGGTCCTAGATACCATGGGAATCCTGCCTGAATCCTGCCACAGCCTCCATGGGATGAATCTTTTTATTCCCCATGCTTCATCCCTTTCTTTCTCTGCCCCATGTCTCCTCTGAGATCCCTCTTCCCATTTAAATCCCTGCAGATGTTTTTTCCTGTTGCCTGGGGATAACCAGCTGAGCCCTACCCTCCTGCATCCATCACCTCTTGTCCTGAGGCTGTTCCTGAGCCTTCAGAAGAGGGAAACCAGCCACAATCAGTGCTTCCTTGCTGGTTTTACATGCACGGTGACAGAGAAAGCTGACAGTCTTCCCTACATGCAAATCACGTATGCACATGCATGTGCAAGGAGTCTGAGCCGGAAAGTAATTACCTGCAGAAGGGAATGGGGATTTATTTCTGTGCCTGTAGAAGATGGACCTGAGCACCCACGGGCTTTAGAAGGATTTAATAACTCCTCCTAGTTATAGGAATACAGTCCCTGTAATGCCAGCAGTCATTTGAGCTGAGCAGTCACGCAGGCAGTGTGACTTGAGTACTGCGTACCCTGACTTCCCAGGGCTAGTGCACAGACATTGTCAGACTATGCCTGAGCTGCTAAATAAATCAGGCCACAGATCATCTCCTGGCCTGGGCGGCACTGCTCTCTTCCATACAACTGAACTCCTTTCCCCATATCAGAACCAGGCAGTCTTGCCCATCCTGACTGTTGGGATGCCTTTGGCCTGTGTTGTCACTTGAGCTATGCTTGAACATTGACTGTGACAGTGCTTAGATGACTGTGGTCAAAAACAGTGCCATCGAGCACCCTAGCAAACCTGTGGGTGATTGCTAACAGTACTTGGACCAGTGCTCTGGCCCTGTTTATTTGGCTGTTGTAGGAATAGCTTTGGTCTACAATAGCTCTGCCCTGTTCTCCTGCCCATTCCCATCTGGTTGCCCCCAGCCTTGCTACACCACCCTGGAGCTTCCCTCAGCTATAGAGCTCCAGGTGTGTCCCCAAATGGGCTTGGATACCCATCTGCACCTCTCAGTACAACACCACTATCTATGGGGGAGTGAGCACCCTTGGAGGGACCAGCCGTGGATCAGAGCAATCCTTGCTTTTTACTGACCTCCAGACTCAGGTCAAATCTCTAAAAGGTCTTTGGACAGCAAGGAGTCAGCAGCCATCAGGTCCTATTATACTGAAGTCAAAAGATGTGACCCTTTCCTCCCTTGAAAGAGCAACAAGGCTTCCTGAAAACCTTTCCACAGATTTGGGATGTAGTTACACAACATCTTTACCAGGGAGAAGGAGCCATGTCTTTCCCTTTGAATTCCACCGAACCTGTTACTTGGAAGGTCCAGGGCCGAGTCACCTGCCACCACTCACTCCTGCTCCCCAGGGAGACGAATCAGCAGGAAGCACTGTCCACATCTCAGTTCTGTTACTGACTTTCTGAGAAAGTTTGGGAAAATAAATCCTTTCCCTGGGCTTAGCAATCTTAATTGCCAAGATAACCTTTTTTTCTGATGCACTCAAAGTCTTTGGTTGCTCTTCAAATAGCACCTGGCACCCAGCTTTGGTGACCAGAGACTCCCTCACTAGGTTTTGTGCCTAAGGTTCCTCTACCCTTCTGCTATCAGAACGGAGAGCAGTATTTCCCGATCGACACTATTTGTGAATTGTTTAGTTTCTATTTGTTCTTGCTTTTTCCTGTCTTTGCAATGAATTTTATTTCCTGGTTCTACAACTCTACAATTTCCAATTCTTATTCTCCAGCATCTTGTGTGTGTATGCCTCTCATTCCAGTTTTGTTTGTATTTCCAGACTGAAATAAAAAAAGTATTTGCCTGTTACTAAAATCAACAGCATCATCCTCACATTTGTTGATAGGAAAGTGCAAACAGACCTGGGCAGCAATGCTCAGAGGCAGGTGTGGGTCTGCAGTCCCTCAAGGGTGGGAGAAGCTGTCTCAGGTGTCCTCACTCACATCTGCCGCATGGAAATTGAGCCAAAGCATGAGCCTGGCCATTAGCTTCATTAACTGCTCAAATGCTGGGTGGTGTAAATGCACCAATAGGGTCATCGTGTGGGTTTTGTACTCAGATCCTGAGTCTGTGCTGCTTGGGTGAGTCCCTTTAACGACCTATGGATCAGCTTTGTGACTGGACCAAGGAAGGTCAGCGAAGGGACAGAGTGACATTATCTGAACGTGGCAGCTAAAAGAGCCTCTAAACAATGGGCACGAATCCAGCCCATTGCACTGACCTTCCTGCCCAAGAGAGGCAGGGAGCTTGGCCCCGAGCAAAGCAGGAACTGTGGAGGTACATTTACTATTTTATTGCTTTCACAAGAAATGAAAATATTATTAATGAGTGTAATTTATAAGCAGGGGAGCAGACAAAACCATGCTTTTCACGAGCTGCTGTGCACTGCCTCGGGAGGGCAAGGGAGGAAGAGATGAGTAGATACCGACTATTGTGTCTGGTTTGCAAGGTTACTTGTTCTGATAGAGCTTCATTTCACATTTATCTCAGAAAACAAATTCCCTTTCAGGCCTTTTCATAATGAGGAATAAAGAGGCTATTGTTACGGAGAGCTAATTGTGTTTTTAAGCCATTTTCTGCAGCCAAGCTCCATGCCTCTTTGGAGAAGCCGGTAAGCTCAGGATGCTGGGGAAGAGTCAGTGCAAGCCTCCAGCACATACCTGTGACTACCAAAGGAGAGATCTATTTGCCCAGGACTGAGAGTCATAAAATCACAGCATGGTTTGGGTTGGAAAGGACCTTAAAGATCATCCAGTTCCAACCCCACTGCCATGGGCAGGGACACCTCCCACTAGAATAATTAGAATTAGAATAGAATTAAAATCATAGAATCACAGAGAAATCACTGTCTATGACAACTCTTCATTTTGTTTCAGGATTTGATTTTTTTTCCATGGGAGTATAGGTGGAGTTTCTCTTATTGTCACTGTGCAGAGGTTCACACTACCTACAGAGATACAGTCTGCAGGGAAACCACACGTTGCTGCAGGCTGGTGAACATCCACTGCAGCTAACACACCACTTTCATCTCCCTTTTTTTTTACCCAAATTCATGCACCATTTGGCCTGCTCTGAATGACATGTAATGGTTAAAAAGCTTAGCGTGCTTGATTTTCTTTCCTGAAATTCCATTATGTTCTTTAACACCAGTTGAGCGGAATTATATTTAGAAATGTTTCAGTCATGTTAGAGTGGTTTTAAGACAATTTTGAGTCAGGAAATTTTACCCAGAGGGAATACAGGAAGAGCAATCATTAAGGATGCTTGTCATTAGACTTTTAACCTTCGTGCTTTCCCAGTCTCTCCCTACCAGGCAGCTCCAGCAAGGATCATTCTTTCTACATCTTGTTCATTTATCTCCATCTTTCTGGTCAAGCACCAATTAATGCTATTAAAGCAGAGTTCCAATGTGGGTATCTGTAACAGAAGCATCTTCTCCCTGCTGTCTTTATCCTTTTTCTCTGTCTCTTAAAATCCCATTGGTACTCTCCAGACAAACTGCATTTTCTCGAACTCCATCAGGAAGCTTGGCCATGTTCTGCTCTTCCTGGTGACCTGGTGTGACCAGTAAGTCTGCTGTCAACGGAGCAAATGGGCCAGCTGCCAACTCCTCCACCTTCAGTACTCTGGCCAGCATCCTAAACTAAGGGTCACATTCCTCAACATCAAAAGACTGGCTCAAAACTGGTTAAATAAAGATTCAAAGTGATAACATGAGCTTGTTTTGTTTGCATCCTGAGTTTTTGCCATTAGGCTGCCCTAGGATAAATGTTTTCTGGCTTCTAGAAACTGGGCAGGGCAGACAATGAGTCATGGAGATATCCTAAAAATCTCAGGAATTTGATTTTTTTTTTTCTTTCCTTCTTAAGTAAGGGTTATCCCTGAACCACAGGGAACTTCAGAATAGAAGCGCAAGTCTTGCAATACTCACAAGTCAGTGACAACAAGAAGCATGTATTGATAGATTCATGTGCTTGATTCTTCTCTTTACTTCAGTTTCCTCTCCTACACTGTTGTCATCAGCAAGCTGTTAGGTAGGTATGAGCACTCCCCACACCGTCCCCTGGCAGCACTGGGTGAGACTCATCTCCATGGGGAGCAGAACCAGCATTTCAGGTGCTCCGTGCACCCCTGTGAACCAGGAGCAGCCCCACTGTCCCCATCGCTGGGTGTTTGCACACCCTACATGGATGAAGAGCAGCCCTCCATTTGAAGTAGCACCCGATTGCAAGACATGGGGTAAAGACAGGGTTGGTATCACTGTCTTGGGAATTTCTCCAAGGATTTCTACTACATTGTGGTCCCTATTCCTCTTCTCCTTCATGCATGATCTAAAATATGCTTTGGCTTCCAAGACATGTATTTCAGGATTGGCTGGTCAGGTCAAATGGGTTTCAATACATCTGATGGCAAAACTGAGGTTCTCACTGAGTTTTGTAGAAGTCCATCTGATTTTTTAAACCCTGCTGGTCTCTCTGAGTGATGACCAAGCCAATAAACAGGACTCTGCTCGAGCTATCTCCATCTCACTGCAAAGCCAGAACCTTACAGAGCTCCAGGGTTTATGCCATCAAGTACCTAGGGCAACATAATTTGGCCGAGACTTGTGCTAGAACTGAAGGTGCTACTTCATGCCTTGTTCAGGACTGGATCTAGTCTGGACTGACATTTGCTTCAGAGACTAACTTCAAGCAGGTAAAACTGCACTGGGGAAGGAAACTGAAGAAAAGTGACCAGAAAAGCTCTTTTTTTAGAGTTTTTTTTTTGAGCCAGAAGCAGTGTTGTGCCTGGGCTTGCAGCTGGCAGCTTGTGGGTGGGTTCCTGGCTCACCAGGGGCAGAGCTGACACTGCTGCTCTTTATCTCTGGTGATTGACCTTGACCCATTGCTGTGTGGATAAAGAGAGACCAGGGAGGGCAGGAATACAACACAGAAGGTGTGGAAAGCCGTTCTGAGTGCCTAGGGTGGTGGCAGTCAGTGTCTGAGGGCTGCCTGCACTGCCCATTCAATGAGGCAGCAGTGGCAGTGGAGGCTGTGTCTCGGATCAGCGCAGGTGAGTGCTCTGGTCTTTTCTCAGGTAACTTGCCCTCCTGTTGACAGGCCCTGACACCAACACTTCAAACATGGTCCTCACCAGGAAAGGGGCTTCCCACGCGAAGACTGTGGCAACCCAGACAGAGGGTCTGCTCCATAATGTTGCAGTTCAGGTTTCGGGCTGCCGGGAGGGCCTCAGCCTGCTGTTGCCAGGGGAGGATGGGAAGGATGCGACTTGCGTGCGGTGTGAGCAACTGGATGAGCTGCTCGGCCTTGTGGTGGAACTTAGGGAGGAGGTAGATAGACTGCAGACCATCAGAGAATGCGAGCGGGAGATTGACTGGTGGAGTGACTTTGTGCTAAGCTGTTCATCCCAACAGATATTTAACCCCACCAAGCCCTTGCCCCAACAGCTTTCCATTCCTCTTTCCAAGTTCCTTTTGCAGAGAGGTAAAAAGCAAGTCTGCTTTTCAGAGCAAATCTGCTCTGGCATCTGAAAAGCACGTGCATTCAATATTTTTATTTAATTCAGGACCTGCAGCAGCTACCACAGGAAAAAGAAACAGGAACTGGCAAACTTGCCCCAGCTGAGATTTGGTTTGAGATTTAAACAGCTCTGCTGGAGGAAGGTCTCCACTATCTGAGGGGATGGATCTGTCTCCAGAAGAGAGAGATACTCATGCTACAAATTATGTTTGTCCCCTGCCATTCTGCAGATGGATCATTTTGGGGCTAAGGCATGAGCCTTGTGCTATTCCCATCTTTTCTGTCAGTACTGACAAATCCTTTATGGCTTTTCCAGCTCACACCAACATCAACACAGAGATTTGTGGGGATTTCATGGGTCATCAGAAGCACTGCTGAACATCCTTGGGACTTCATTTCTTCATCAATACTGCTAACCTCCGAGAAGATCTTCATTCCTTATTCCAGGCAAGCAACATTATATCATCAGAGTGGTGGCATGAGCAAAAGCCGAAGTCATCATGCTCACATAACAAGCACAGATACAAAAATCAATGCAGCACACTTCATGTCCTTAAGCTCCAGACCCACACTGATCCCCGTTATCTGACACAATAGTGGGACAGAGCATAGGGCAGCTTTCTAGTGACATCACACAAACCAGTGGGATCAGGACTACCACTAGGGCCTTGGTAGCAAAAAGGCAGAAGGCAGAAAGTGGTCATCACTCACCCGTGTAGACAAACCTCTCCCAGTAACTCCTTTGTGTCAAAACCATGAGCGTACATTGGGTATACAGACCAGCTTCACACCAAAACCAAGAAACCCTTAGGGCAGCTAAGTCAAATCACAGCTCTACCCAAAATAAAGTGGAAATTTCCCTCCATCTCACCTCCACGTGAAGGTGTGAATAAGCATGTGATCGTCAGCAAGTCTAGGATAGCAGTAGGGGAGAATACCTTATCAGGACATCTACTGTCATTCCCTATATAAGGTCCCCAGCTCACCACTCATGCTGCCGCCTCCACACCTCTCTGTTTCCCAAACCCATCTTTTTTAATGCTAAATAATAACAGGTCTTGTTCCCTGCCTTGCCTGCTTTTCATCTAAATTAAAACTCAGCTAATCTCATTAATGAGCTCACCCTGGTGCCACCATGTTCTTTGGATGCCCCCTAACATCATTAGGAACTTATCCAGGGAAATAAAAGGGCATTACTCCATGCAGGGAATGAAGAATTAGTGCAGGGGTGAGGTGTGCTTTGCAATTGTCCCCATAATCACTTGTTTGTGTGCAATTAGTGGCTTTAATCTCCATCTCATTGCTAGTCTAGCAGTGTGGTGTCTGCATAGACGAAGAGAGATGCAGGAGACAGCAGCACACAGGTCAGAAGTGCACAGAGGAGGTAAAGTCTGTTCAGATGATGGGAGAGTTGAGTGAAGAGGTCTCAGAATGGGCACTAAACAACAAGAGATTTAGTTGGGGTGTCAGAGTGTCAGTGACAGAGCATTGCTGACGAGGAGGTTGCTTGTGTAGAAAGAGACCAAACATGGACCTTGGAAGGGACAACAGAGCTTCAGACCATCCTCCCAAGAGACAAGCCTGTGTACAGCTGTGCAGGGCCCTATGACATTGAAAGACAGGAGACGGGACTTTTTTGCACCCCTGACTTCTTAACACAAAAGCAAGGGGATATCGAATGCCAAGGAAAAGGGGAAAAAATAGAGTCAAAGGAGGAAAATACTCTTTTTATAACACTTTTCCAAATTCACCTTGGCAAATCACTATCCTTATATGTCATTGACCTTCCAATCTTAGCACAGTTTGAGAAGCACTTCTGTGAGCAGAAGTCATAAAGTTCTTACACAGCGTAGTCCCATGGCTGGATTGTCTCATGTCTAATAGTGACTGAATGATACTTTTCCTGTACCCACCAGTACCAGTGTATACATCACTACCAGCTTTATTCCTTTTCAGCTACTAATTTTGCCAAGAGAAAAATCCCCATGCAATGCTGTCCACAGTCACCCATCGCAATGTCCAGGACTTTCAGGATTATTGCTGGAGACAGGGATGGTGGTTTGCCTGTGGATTGTGGAGGTGTCCCACAGGAATGGGAGGTTGGTGGGATATAAGTGAGAGGACCAGGGGACAGCAGCTTTGAGAGGGTGGGAGAGGGATGTTTGGGGTTAGGGCTGCTCTGTGTGGTGCCCAGAATACCTATCAAGAAAAGAGGCAACACAATTTGGTCAACCTGATGTCCAAAAAGGAAAGCTTGTCCAAAGTCATATAATCAAACAATGGTGTCCAGATGCCCACCCAACCCTACCATTCTCACCTAATCAAGTGACAGAGCCTCCAGACTTGAATTCAGCTATTTCTACCTCTGACGGCTTCAGAAAACATGGTCTTTTTTTCTTTCTCTCTTTTATCTGGAGATTATTTGTTCCTTCTTATTCTTTCAGATAATTTGAGAAAGGAGCTTTCTTCCTATCTCACCAGATTTGGAACAATGCAGAGGAAAATATTTTCCTCTTTCAGGCCCTCCTCCTGAGAGACGGACCATTAGTCATTCATCTCCGAGTTTCTAGTTGTGTGTCCTTGAGGTGAAGATGAAGGAAGGGGTCATGTTTTTTGCTGCTGAGATAAAGCCTGCAGAAGTGAGGCATCCGAGCACAGATCCATTACAACCCAGCTTCTTGTTTCCAATATGATCTTCCCAGCACCCCACATACTGTTTTTTTTTTATTATTATTTTCAGGACCTGCTCCCAGGACATAAGCGTATTTGTCGCTCAGTGGGACTGCCAGCATCAAGCACTTCAGTATCAATGTTTCTTCATCTCAGAAGTGCAGCTACACAGGAGTGGAGTGTGTTTTTTATTGAATTTCTGGTTTTGATCTCGCAGGCCTTTGTGACGAGGGGAGCGTGTGTTGCTTTGGCTGAGATCAGAACGGCAGCAGCACTTTGTATATTGATTAGCTGAGGGAATTGCTCTGGCTTGGCTTTGTAGCCCATTGTGGAAGAGTTTCTACACGACGGCCGCAAGCAGGTTTGCAGTTCTGGGGGACTAGGGATAGAGGCAAGCTCTGTTTAGCCAGAATTTAAAATGGGAGAGTCCAAAAACTTCTCTTCCTAAAATAAAATGTATGGCTTTCTCATTTTGGGATGTTTTAGTCCCTGGGACTAGTTTTTCTGGATGGCATAAAAAAGCTTCAGAGTTTTCAGGTGTCGTCATTTCTGCGTGTGCATCTTGCAATAATTTGTTAGTCAATGTTCAACTCTTCAGGTGGTTTCACTTCTTTTTTCTAAAATGATATGAAAATGTAAACTTGTCATGTGTTCAGAATCAGCCTTACTCTAGTAAAATGTTAGCCTGAGAGGTTTTTTCTGAGACTTCATAGTTTGATATCTTCCAAACTAGCCTGTCAGGCTACTCTGGCATAGTAAAACTTTTATCTGAAGTCTGGTGTTCTGTGGCTGTGGTCTTTGGGTAACAGCAGGGATGCTCCAGGCTGAAGAGTAACCAAACCGCACCGCTGAACTGCCATCAACTTGGTCAAGGCATGTAGGACAAGAGCTGGGAGAAACTCTCAATTTCTTTACTGTGTAAGGGCCCGATGACAGAAAAGGAGGCTTGAAATCATCTAGGTCACCCCTGAAACAAGGGTAAGGAGCATGGCTGTGTAGGACAGCTGTGTTGCTCTGGGTTTGGGTTGGAAGGGACCTTAAAGATCATCCAGTTCCCACCCCCCTACCATGGGCAGGGACACCTCCCACTAGCCCAGGTTGCCCAAAGCCTCATCCAGCCTGGCCTTGAACCCCTCCAGGGATGGGGCATCCACAGCTTCTCTGGGCACCCTGGGCCACTGCCTCACCACCCTCACAGGAAAACATTTCCAATATGGCTCTGTATGAGGAATCCAGAGAGGATTGGTCAGGCATGTGTGTTGATAAAGAGAGATTAAGTTAATTCTGTGAACCCAACTGAGAACAGATTTGAAAAAAATAATAAAACACCTAAAACCACGACCTTTTTTTTCTCAGTTTTCTACTCGTGCATACAGCTTCATGAACAACCAATCCAGAATTTGGCACAGAAGAGCTGGCAGAAACGTCAGAGGGGAAAAGGCAGGAGGGAAGAGAGGAGGAACAGAGAGGAAGAGGGGTCTGTCTGCAGTGGGGGAGGACGGGTGCAAGAAGCGTTTGAGTAAACAGTGAGTAGTCAAGCTGCTGAAACAAGGCTGTAAGTTAAAGGAAGTTCTCTCAATGTCAAACCTCCTCCATGCAGAGAGGTGTGATGCGTACCTGGGATTGTACACATCCACTCTAGTATGTGTTCGCAGGGCTGGGGATTGGTAGGGTGTGTGCACATCCAAGGGTGTGTGACTGTGGCTGTATAAAGAGGACGCAGCTCAGACACTGTGTACATGGACATATGGATAAACTGAAGAATATGTTTGGGTTTTTTTGCAAGCTACAATTATGCTGTCCCTTTCCAGCTCCTCTCCAAGTGCCGCCTCTTCTCTGAGACAATGCATTAAAGCATGGGAAAAGTGATACTTAACGTTGAAATTCATCATTAATTCCTCTGTCTTTTATCGTCGTAACATTAGCCATAATGAACTCTTCTTGCACTGATGTCGATTTGGTGTGTCACTTTCCCTAGAAGTGCTTCATAACTTAGCATTAATTAATGGTGACTTCCTGCAAATTGTGTTACAGAGCTGATAGCACTTCTGGGTAACTAAGTGTCACCAACTGCAGCCATCAAACTTGCTGCAGTAGCCAGGCGTCGTAGAGGATTAATTGCTGTATCACACAAAGACATCACCTTCGGATCTGCATAGGAAAGGAAGGAAAGTCCATGGCCTGGGATTTTAGCTTGGTTCAGCTCTCAGCTCTGCAATCTGGATTAACCTTGGGCAAATCAATTAAGATGTTTGTGTCTTTCCATAGTGTCACAACTGTGGTTGCAAGAGGACTGGAGCAGGTTGAAGCCCCAGGTGTTGGTGATTTGGCCCTGATCAGGAACCACCCTCCTCCCCCCCAGAGCTGGCTGCTCTTGATGTCTGCAAGGTTCCTCCCAGTTTGAAAGGTACTGTAGACATGAAGGTGTCTCCACTTCAAGGAGCTCTGGCTTCCAAAGGACCTCCCTACCTTTACTCGCCCAGACTCTGACACATCGCTGCCTAATCCCAAATCCAGCTGGGTGCAAACCCTCCACTGGCAGCTCGGTCCACAGTTAAGTTTGGCCTGAAGGTACGCACATGTACACTTTGTAAGGGACAGATTGCAACCAGATTGATGCTGACCACCCTGTCAATGGTAATGGTTGTCTTGGATCTGCCCTCCCATGCCTCTGTGACTACCATGGTGACAAATCCATAGCTTTGTGCTAACTGAACGCTTGCAGGGTTATGTTCATATTGCTACTCTCCTAGCTTCCAAAAGAGGGTGTCCTCATCCAAACTGGCCGTCACAAATAGTGTTTGGCCCATGCCAGCTGTTTAAATTTCAAAGTGCTGAGACCTGTGGGCCAGAATTGTTCCATTTACTACAACAGAGGTACCGTGTGTCACAGCTGTCCATCTGAAATATACAGACACTAGCTTTTACCTACTTGAAAGAACAGCTAAGATGTTAAATACTGTGAGGGATGGGCAAAGACAGAGAGATGGGAAGACAGCACAACACAAAATAGAGGAAAATTAGACAAGATGAACCAGCAGATAGTCACAGAAAGGTAGAAAAATGGATGAATGGGTAGATATCCATTAAATAGGACCACTTTATAACTGACATCGGCTCCCAACGAAAAAGTCCTGTGTAGACATTCATCTGAATGGTGACTCTCCAGGCTCACAGTTGTTCAGATGACTTGTCATCCGCTATGAATTCAGTGATTTTCGAAGACAGCCTGAGACTCAATAACTCCTCGCATACCATAACTTGTCTGAGACTAAAATATAAAGTAATGGAGAGCAACTTTCATCCACGATAGGAAAGACCCTGAGAGAAAAAGCGTATGGTTTGTTATAAACCACAGCATCATTTATCAGACCAAACTGTGCCTTTCGCCTTAACAGATCTGGGGCTCCAGCCCCAATTTTAGCATTGCTATGTGCTTTAAATATAATATAAGGTTAAACAGATCTGCTCTTCTCAGAGAAGAGACTCAACCACCCTGTTCGCAGATATTAAAAATGCAGGCAGAGGCTGGTGTTTAATGAGTTGACTTTCAAGGTACTAAAGCCAGCTACCACCTGTCAGTGTCTTCAGATGTGCTCCTAGGCCTTAATTAAGAGCTGCCCTTTGTTTTAATTTCATTCCTTCTCTCCCCAGCCCCACCTACCTCCTTCCTTCCTTCCTTCTTGGTTTGGGTTGTTCCAGAAGACAAAAAACAGCCCCAGGGAGATGCTTTCCAAAGTCAATCAGAAATTCATTTCAGGAGGGAGCCGAGTCACAACTTCTCATTTATTCGTCACCGGCTAGCGACTTCTAAACTAATCGGCGGGACAAAAGCAGCCAGCCAAGCATGCAAATCAGATTAACAATTTGCACCTTTGTGAAAGGGATTAGCTCTTCTGCCTGGTGTGGATGTTCTAAGAAATCAATCTGCATCTGTCAAAAATTGTAACCTGACTTGCGTCCCTGACTCCATACTTGGGTTGGTTAAGATAATAACAATTAATTAACAGCCTGCTTTAGATTGCATCTTCTCCCGTATGGGATTAATCTTGTATTTCCTTAGGGAGCTGATTTTCCAGCCTGGCTGCAAATTTATTCTTTGCTGCTGTAATACATGATGGTGTTTGCACGCTTTCAGGGTCACGGCTACAGCAGGGAAAGCGTAGTGGTTAAAGCAGTGGAGCCGGTTTAGGATTGTATCCAAATCCCATAAATGCCACATGTGACTTCAGATAAGTCACTTAATCACCCTTTCTCACACCCTATATTTACCAGATCAGTCAAGGCAAGCGGATTTACAAGGATGATTCATCCCAAAAAGGGCCAGGGGACATCGCTTCTATTCCTGACTCCACGCAGAAACTTGGGTAAAGTCACTTTACTTCCACATCCCAGCTTCCCAGCTGCAGGGGGAGGGCAGCATCTGCTCATTGCTAAAATCTGAGTGACAGCCCTCAACCCAGGCACTCACTCGCAGGCATCCGCAGCCTGCAGCATCCTTAGTAGAGGGGGTTAGTTTTGTGGTCAGAGGGTTTTCCGTAGGGTGTCGTGCTTCTGTGTTCAAATGGGGAGGTGTCACCTGCAGGTGACAGTTCAAAATTACAGTTCCCCAGAGGGATGTTTAGGCAGCGACCAGGTACAAGGTAAACCCTAAGTACTAAAAGCAGGGATAAGCCTGAACTCCTGTAAAGCGGAAAGAAACTCTTCTCCGATAAATTGTTCCCTATACATGTTGGGGAGGAAGGGGTGAAGACACCGAATAAAACTCACAGTAATACTTGTAATGCACCGGCTGGTGATAGTGCAGAAGGTAGCTTCTCCAAGCTCTATTTCCAAATAAAACAAGACAACCACCTTCCCACTCATCAACTGAAATTTTCGGCAAAGCAACCAAGTTTTCAGTACCAATAAGCTCTTCCCCTTTCTGCTTCCCTGTTCACCTTCTCAGAATAATCCCCCCAGAAAACAAACTTTGCAAGCTGCTGAAGAGAACAGCCCTGCTTGGATGGTGAAGGCTCCTTCTTCCCGTGCTCTGCTGATGTGACAACCTGTTTAAGGCCAGCAAATGTCATTTTCCACAGCACAGCATCCTATACCTTGCAAAGCTTTTCCCCACAGAATGAGAAGGAAAGGGGAAAGGAGGGGGAGAGGCAGGGGAAGCAGCTGTCAGAAGAAACGTGTGGTGCCCAGCGTGTCCCTTCAGGTGTGAAAGGGAACATCTCCACTCTCCTCCTCCATCCATCTCCATGTGCAGCCAGGCAGAACTAGGCAGCTGCTGCATGTTACCGGCGTGGAGACCTGTCAGAAACACTCAGGACCCAGGACCACATCTTAATAGAGGAGATGCTGCAGGGAATTGCATCTCCTGCCAGACTACTGTAGCTAAGGCTGGGGTGGGACAGCAACATTTGGATGGTTGCTTGAAAGTGGTGCATCCTAAATCCAATAGAAAGGATTTCCTCACATTTTTCCTTCTCTTTACTTTACAATTTATTCCAACGTGGTTCACTTCTCTTCCCAGTACAGCCAGTCCCAGTAATACCCGGGATATGGTTGATGGTTCTTGCATACTGCAGCCAACAAACATTTCAGGTCCTTGTCCTACTAAGGGGGGGTCTGATTATTCTTAATCAGAAATTTCTTTTAGCATTGTTGTAACAAAGTTTTTGTGCACAGAGACTTCACAGAAAGCTCTGGTGTTTCAGACCTTTTCCCTGCAATGGCAGGCTATGGTTTTTGTGGGCTCAGAACAGTTCCCAGACCTCCAACTATCCACTCTGACAAGCTCAGATATCCTTCCTTTTGCACAGCACCTGGATAAAAGATCAGACAGTGTCTGTACAGGGTGTGGACTGGAATCCTGGTCAGGCTGCTCACAGTCCCTGCAGGGATCAATTCCTTGTGTCCTTTCTGCATGTTGCTGTGCAGTTCAGATGCTTCTGATTTCAAGGCTGGGCAGATCCCTCTCATCTGGCCACAAACTTGTCATCTCAACCTCACACCTTTACTGAGCCCTCTCTGTTTCTGTAGCCACTTGGTGCAGAACCTCCAAGATTCTCTGCACTCACCACGGTGGACAAAATAGAGTGGCACAGGGTGGTGAGCTACACCAGCCTTTGATATGTGTGTCCCAGTACTTCTAAGGTACCTAACATGCAGGTTTCCACGTAAGATCTTCAGCATTGCCATTCCACCTGGTGCAGAGCAGGGTGGCAGAGAGATGCTGAGGATGCTGTTTGGAGATACCCTGGGTATAAGGTGTGGTCTTGTCAGGGGAGTGGAGCTCACCTCCATCAAATTTACACTATGTCTGCTTTAGAGCCACTTTGGACGAGGGAACTCCACACCGCACTGCAGCACATCCTTGGCTGCAAGATTTCCTTTCTAATTTGTACATATCACTTCCATTAGAAGATAATTTTCCACGCCAGGCAAGGTCTTGTCTGTGGTGCTGAACTCCTAAAATTATTTCAATGCTCCCAAGTCCTTAGTTTCCTCCTTTTCCACAACAACATCTCTCAGAAGTTTTTCATGAGTGCACCTCTCAAACCTGTCAAGGTCCCTCTGGATGACAAGCATCTCCTGCTCAACACACACACGCAGTGCCTGGCATTCAAGTTCACCTGCAGATGCAGAGTTAACTTGCAAGAAGGAGCAGCAAGACAGGGTTGGGATGGAGTGGAAATATTGGAAGAAAAGGAGCAGAACAGGATTCATGATGAGCATGTCAGACGGAATTGTAGCTTGGGTCAGACATCAGGAAAGAGCAGACAAAGGCCTGAGGGAAGTCCTGGGCATACTTGCACATCAGGACCAGCAGCCCCCGTGACTACTTAAATCTCGTCAAGCCAGGAATGACATCTTCCTTTGAGTCAAAGTCTTTCTCTCTCTGGGGCTCTGGCGACAGCCCATCAGTGTACATCTATTAAGCAGTTTGTTATTGTGACAGCTGACATGGTGATTGCTTGGTATGAATTTCAATTACCATCCAAGTACAATGCATTTAAACTTACAGAACAGGAGGCTTTAACTAACCAACAATGCTGCTCAGAGAGCCGGGCCTCCTCCTGGGAGAAAGAGACTCCTGAGAAGCTAATAGCTCTTCTTCCAAAAGGGACATGTGCCCAGACAACAGCAGGGACGGGCTTTTGTGGGGAAGGATGCTCAGGTGTTAAATAGAGAGGATATTCCTACTTGTTCCTTTGCCAAGCACTAAGAGAAATGGGATTACTCCTGGATCAGAGCCATCCCACTCAAATAACCCCACAGGTTAACAGGGAAGGTCTAGCCCATATTCTTTTCACACACTGAGGGAATCAAATGCTAAAATCTGATGAGAGCTGGAAGGCATTTGGGTGAAAAAAAAAAAAAAAGGAAAAAAAAAGACATACAAATTCTCTGATTTTGGTGGTGCACAATTTGAGTCTTAATCCTATGAGTTCTCCAGCCTTAGATATACACAAGGGTCCTCCCTCAGCCCCCTTCCTGCGAGCTTCTACTGTGGGCCACAGGATGGAGGGAATTACAATCCTCTGAAGCCACGAGTCCAAGGATGTTCCCCAGAGACACCCCAGAAGGTCCCCATATGGTTGAATAAGCTGCTGGAGCTGATTTCCTGGCAGCAGCCACGGTATGCAGTTGGAACAAACCTGGCCCGAAACATCTCTCCTCCCTCCTGCATGCCAAGCACAGCTGAGCCGTGGTCCTGCTGCACAGTCGTCCAAGACAAGAGGCTGCCATCACCGGAGCTCATTGGTAGACATGGAGGTGCACAGTGAGTTGCACACAGGCCAATTCTCCAGCAGATAGGAAGGCTTCTCAAGTGGAGAAGACTCCCAGGAGCACAGGGAGAATATGGACATTGTAAAACTTTCTGGTGCCCCCCCTTCCTCTAGCAAAGCTGTGAAACGAGGTGCATCCAAGCTACCAAACGCACCCAGTCCTGTCACCGGCAGAGACAACCAGCATGGGCAGTGCTTGTTGCTGTCTCAAGGCCTGAGTCTGTGTCCGTGGGAGGAGTGGTGGGTCTACTGATTAAACAGGACAAGAATGGCAGGTCATCGTCCCTTCTTTCTTGCATCCTGGTACAGCCCCACATGGCCCGTAGGACACCAGAAGCACTGAACATGGAGAATGAAGCTGGATTTGCAGCCTCTGAGTGTTTCATCCTGCTCACCCCTCACCTCGTTAGGCTACAGCCATTAGTCTATTTGTGTCTTCTCAAAGGGCCATCTGCAGATCAGTCCCTGCCCTCCTGTGTCTCTGATGATGGTGGAGATGGACAGTGCCTGACCTCTTCAGAGCCCACAGCCTCCAGCATGGCTGACCCTGCTTCACCCTCTTCCTCAGTTTTCCTTCCTTCTCTGCTGAAAATACAATTCCTGGGACAATAATTGCCAGACAACACATACACAAGAAGAATTTTTTCTTTGGCCTGATACCACAGCTCTTTCAACTCACCTCCCTCAGCAACTCTTTTCGGTGTCTGGCCAGACAATTTTAACCTCCTTCTTGTAGCACGCAAAGTCCAGTGCTTTGATTTGTCTTGCGGGATGGGATTCATCTTACCTAACGTTAAATGTCTACCGCCTTGATCATCAGCAGCTAAGCTAGTCACCTTCGGCTCCCTTTATAGTCTGCAGAGAGAAATAAGCACTGCCAGGACATGAGTCATCTGACCCATTTGAGATGTCTACTTCAGAATGAGATTAATCACGCCCTGGAAGCACCTGTTTTTTCTCCAACTAAAGCAGGAGTCTAGACAACCAGCTCAAATAAATTCAACCTCAGTGTCTTTTTAGGTGCTCGTCTCCCCAAGATCATTGACTGTAATGAACCCTCCAACAATTTTCTCAGGCCTGCTGGAGCTGATCTGTACTTTGGCCCATGCTGTGTTTCAGACAGCTAATGATGATAACTATGACCTAATGAGAGCAAGGGCTGCTGTTGTCTCCTGCAAAAGCAAATCTCATTTCTGCCCTTCAGAGGAGGTGAGAGAAGGAGAGTGAAGGTGCCGGGCTAGACAGCGACACTTGGGTACGGGACATGGGTAACTTTTTGGGTATTTTTATACTGCCCAGATAGGTGAGGATCCTGCTCAAACAGTGCAGAAGAGGCTCAGAGAGCACTGGTAATTTAAGGGTATATTCAATCTGCAAAATACTGAGGATTTGGGCTGTGTTCTGCCTGCTTTTCCTGACAGTGCCTCCTCTCAGCTTTGCCAAAGTCAGGGCTCAAACTGGGAAGCAGGAGGAAATTCAGAGTCCCAGAGATGAGTGAGTGCTGGGCAACACCATAGAGGACGCAGTGTCCTGGCCACACAGCATTGCGCTGACCATGCTTTGTCTATCACACACCCTTTGGAAGGAGTTCTAGGTGTGCAAGGGGGCTCAAGTGTTGGAAGCAAACTGCCATGTGCTCTGGTCAGGTCCCTGGTCTGGATGGTGCAGAGAAGATAAACCAGCCAACCTGCAGCTATGCTTAGTCCCCTCTTTTATTTTGCATCTCTTTTTTTTTTTCAGACAGAAAGAGGGACATGAATGTGAAATGGCAGAGAAAATTTGGAAGGAAAGGAGGAGGACAGTTCAGATTAAAGGAGAGCCTGGAAATACCGTCATCGAGGGCAAGGTCTGAACAAGGAAACTCTGTAGTGGGCAGGAAGGATCACACCATCCAGCTGAGAACTGCAATGGTTCCACTCACTCCTGAGGAAGCTGCTACCCAGAGGGCAGGAAGAAGTGAAGGATGTTTGCTTTGTCTATCACAAGAACACAATCCAGGACAGACTGCCAGTGTTTCTGAGAAACCTCCCCTTCCTTTAGCCCAGGAAGGCCTGTAGTCCATCTGCTCTGTGCTCTATTTTCCCCATTCTGTTGGAGGACTCCAAGCAAAGTACCCCGGGGACTGTGACAGAGCACAGCTCTGTAAAGGAGGAAATATTTGAAGCTATTTTCCCACTGTCTTAATATTAGAAATATGCATTGGCCACCACCCCATCCTCTTGGGACTCCTTAGCCCTCAACTACATTTACACCTGGAGGTGCAAATTCTCTCTGTGCAGACATGGAGGATGCTGTTCATCAGCAGCTTATGTGGGCAGTTGCCCATTAAACTGGCTTGTCTCAACCCTGGTGAAACTGGGCAGTGAGACATTTCACCTCTATCAGTGACCTCTGGATTGATCCCTACATTTCTGTACTTATTGTGCCAGTTGAGGTGGTTCCCCAGCACCAGGGATTTCTGGAAAGTTTCTTTGACCTCCCTCCAGGTCAGGCTGCAGATGCTGTTTACCAGCTCCGAGCTTTTGGAGGACAAAAGCTGTGAATCAGCGGCTGTGGCCAGCAGCATCCGGGTGCCTGAAATTGTGTCTTCCAGCCCCGTCCTCCTCCTCAACAGCCACCCTAGGCAGGAACTTTAACTGTATTAATTAGTCACTGTTTACTCTCTCCAGGTCTCGCATTATCTCTGGAATACTCATCTAAATCTGGTGGCCAAACAAATTAAAACTAATGAGGCCGTTAGGGTCATATTAACATACAAGGAAAACGGGAGAGCTTCTGGAGGAGGTTTTATTGCCAGACAGGGCACATGCCGTGCTGCGTGTTGCTGGCAAAGCCTGATTTCAAAACAGTATCAGTGAGAACAGGAACAGATGAACTAGACACAGGGGTGAAACAGTACCAAATCCGGGATGTGGCAGGACAATGTGCCCTGCTGCTCCTGGGGTGTTTAATAATGGCAAACATGGTGGGAGCAGCAGGTCTGGATGAAGAACCGGTGGCAGAGATTTGAGCGGACGGGTAGGACTTGGCACACAACACCAGGGGAGGATTCCTGTCTCGGCTTCCTACACAAGCCACTTGACCTCCACTAGTAAACAGGTCTGGAGCTCCAACAGAGGCTTCAGACAGAAGGTCACCCATTTAATTCCTATGCAAAGTGGTTGCCTAGCCAGGAAGCTGAGGAAGCAGAGGGAATGGGAGGTGAAGCCAGCTGCATCCTCTCTCTCCTGTGCCTTTGGCTACAGACATGTTTGCATAGCATTTCTGCCAGTCCAGGGACTCACCTGGGTGGAGGAGAGATCTTGCACACAAGGGGGAAGGCATCTTGGTTTTCACAAATTCTTGTGGATGCTGGCTGTTGGGAGAGCTAAATGCAATGGGAAGATAAGCAGTTTTAGAATATAACTGATACAGAAACAAGGATGGTTCCTCTAAAGAGATAACAGATCAATATAGAAAGTTCATCCATGCTGAAATCAACCCTGTCCTGCAGGGTCTCACATGGGGGGAGTGCCAGTCCCCATGTCTGCTTGAAAATGGGGGAGAAAATCCCATGCCCTCCAAGGCAAGGACCAGAGCCTTCCTGCGCCTCTTCTGCCTTCAAAACTTCCTGCACAAGCACACTCTGCTTCTCTGTGCTAGCACTCTCATACTGGAGTCCAACACAATGTAAAAACCAGTCTGTCAGGGAATGGGGCCCCTTATGGGCAAACACACCAGCAGAGATAGCAGTTGCATGGTGACAGTTAAGGAAAGAAGCGTTTTTGGCCAGGTTTTGAGAAAGGGGACAAGGGGAAATTTTGCTAGGGATCATGAAGAAGATGTGTAGGAATAATTCCAGGGAAGGTGAGGCTTTCAGATCCTAAATACAGCCTTTCCACCTTGGACAGGGGACGTGATGTTTGCTCTTGGTGACACACAAATTAGGTTTTCTTAATTGCTTGTTGCACCATTTCCAGAAGAAGGAGCGAGGACAGCTGTCTCCTGAGGCTCTGTAAGCTCCGTGCACCAGCACCAACCAACTCCCATCCCTAAATGAGACATAAGCAGGCTGATAGCAACACCTGGAATATAAATTCAAGGTGATGGATAAGACACGATATAGGGCACCAACTTTCAGAGTATTGCAGACAGCTTCTCTGGCCTTTGAGTAAGTGCTGAGAAGACAAGCCGGTTCCTCATGAAGGCTGAGGACAGCCTGCAAACGCTCAGTACCTCTGAGCCTACCTACCTTGACCTCTACCTACCTTGGTAGAGGTAATGTCAGCTGCAGTGAATGCTTTTAGCTTTCCTGAAGAAGACACACAAAGATTTAGAGGGGGCGAAGCTGGAGGCAGAAGCTCTAGGAAGAGTAATCTCTGCCTAGGCAGCATGGGGTGGTCTCTCAGGGGAAGGGACACAAGGGATGATGGTACTTCAAAGGACCATAAAACAAAGTTGTCTGAGTAGAAGGAGCATCTCAGGACCTCCTCACCTGTTTCAGAGCCTTGATAAGGACTTCTAGGCACCTCACCAGGTAGGTACTCTGGCCATCTCTGTTCCTCCTTCTTCAGGCACCAAAGGGGCAACTGCTTGGGAGAGGTAGGAGAAAGCCTCCTAGGAGTAGTTAAGCTCTTCATCTAGGGTCAGAGGACAAAAGATGCGTTTAGGCTAATACAAGTAACTTTAGTACCCATGCTAATGATGATCCCTGACAGCCACATGCCTGAAGGTACCTGGGATCCCTGTGCTTACTCCAGTGGCTTGTGTCTTGCTTGCCTGCGACATTTGGAGGTAGATGGATCATTCATTCCACAACAACTTATCTATTGGATGCTGTCATATTTCCCTCTTGTGGAATATCTGGCAGGAGGCTGTTGTTTTCTGAGATTTATTTATTTTATGATTTTGCTTTGCAATAAATTTCTTCCCCTCTGCGGAGGCAGCAGAAAGAAGAGATTATTTTCCATTCAAAAGCATAACTTCTAGGGTGTCATTTCTGTTTTCTTGGATCGATGAGGGTCACTTTTAGGATGTCTTTTTGTAAGGATGAACACTTAAATAAGAAGTTTTAAAATATATTTCCCACAAGCATTTATGCTAATGAAGACAGCGTTTACAGAAATCTCAAAAAAAAAAAAAAAGAGCACTGGATCATCCCTACTTGTCTTGTTTTCTGGAGATCATCCAAGGCTGAGCTAGTGCTTATGTTTCCTTGCAGTGCTGGAAGGGCTTTGAAGCATCTCCTGAGGTTCTTACGCTTTCACAACAGCACTTGAAATCTATGTAACAACTAATAAAGAATGCTGATGTTTATGACAATAAAATCACACATAATCTAGGTGCCTGGATGGCTCAGGTTATGGTGGCTAGGTCACTAAGCTTTTCACCTACATGCTACCAGCCCAAACTTGGTCTCAGGTGACATCAACAGGAAGCCATTTCCATCTCATGGTACAAGAGTGACATTTTTGAATAGAATAGAATAGAACAGAACAGAACAGCCTACGATCATCTAGTCCAACTGCCTGACCAATTCGGGGCTGACCAAATTAAAGCATGTTAAGTATGTTATGAAGGGCATTGTCCAAACACCTCTTAAACACTGACAGGCTTGGGGCATCGACCATCTGTCTAGAAAGGCTGTTCCAGAGTTTGACCACTTTTCAGTCCAGTTTTACGGAACTCTAACCAGCTCTTAGGTTCTGAATGAAGAAGTTAATGATATAATAGGCAACTGGGAATGAAATCTTACATCACTACCAGAGGAAGTTTTTGGCTTTAAGTCAGCATCAAGTCTCGAAGATGAGTCAATACTAAGGGATGAATTCGCAGCGGTGATGTTTTTTCCAGAGACACAGCAGGGAATATGGGACCTACATCTAAAGAATATGGATCCCTGAGAGGAGCAAAACCAGCATGAAGCACCTTTCTAGAACTTTAACTGATAGAAAAGCAACACAGAGTTTAGAGAACCTGTGAATACCATCAAACCCTCCATCTGCCCCTCCACTGCACAGCTGCAGAACAATCTCCAGATGCCCTCAGTCTCATGCACAGCAGAGCTGTGATGAGACTTTCATATCTGCCTGGTGACCTTACCCCAGCTCCTTAGAAACTTTAAATTAAAAGGAGGAACAGAAAAGAAATGCCGTGATGGGAGAGAGAGTTAACTTTTAGGGCTGCGTAAGGAACAACGGAGCTGGATGTCATTGCGCTGCAGAAGTGACCTAGTTTCGCTTTATCTGGCTTATCTCTGTTTGCATTGGTTTATTGATGGCAGGAGATACTGCTAAGTGAGCGATGCCTCTGGAATATAAATGAAGGTCAAATACAGCCCTTCTGCCCGGGTAAACTCTGGCAGAGACCAGGAGCAGTGCCTCCACTCAGCTCCTGGCAATTAAGCAGGCAGAACTAATGCAAGGAGGTGATGGGCAGTGACCACAGCAGCATTACTGTCATGCTTTCTAATGAGCAGGCAGAAATTAGGCAATGAGTCCTGCAGGCACATCTTGAGAAGAAGAAATGCTGGTTTAGTCCCATGGAAATGCTGGCTTGGCTGGGGTAGGGTTTTCCACAGTCATTCCTTGAATTCCGTCAGGCTGGAAGAAAAGGAAAGAAAACCACTGGGAAACGGCAGCTCCAGGTGAAATACTGTGTTCTCCTCTCTAAGATGGATAGTGAGACAGAGAGAACGTGCATGTTTCTATCTCCCATTGCCTGGCCACAGCTATGTGTTGGCCCACTCTTGACATGGTTCTTCATGTGAGCAGGAGGGTGTGCTTCTGGTGTGCCCTTCATCCCCCTACAAAAGCACCCACCTCTGACGTTAAGACTGTAAAAACACATGAACCAGGGCCAGGGACACAATTGTTAGCACAGTCTTGATGCCACCAGCACCATCACAGGTAATGTCCTGGCAGGATTGAGAAGATAACGCGATACACTGCCTGAGCCCATTAGGCCATGTGTTAGAGGAGAGGAAAGGGAGACACATAGACATAAAAATCCTACCACTTACCCTCAGCCTTGGAACACGTGCCCTTTTTTGTTTCATTATAGACACAGCCATACCTAGGAAAAGCTTCTTTAGTCCATATGGAAAGAATACAGACTGCACCACACTTGGTGCCGCAACCCCTGTGCTGATATCAGCTCAGCATCCTCCTGCCTTTCCACAGGGACCGAATCCCCCCTCCAAGCCGAATTATGCTGGCTGCCAATCACTGAGATGGGGTAGGCAGCCCCATGCTCCTGCCCTCTCTACACTCTTTCCTCATCTCTATCAAGCACCAAAGAAGTACTGGGCTGGCTCCACAACTTGTTTGCAGGCTCCTGCTTCCCACCTGCTCAGGGCTGGTGCCAGGCTTGGCAATAAGCTCCTCATCCTCTCTTCTCCTCCTCCTTTTTCCCTTGCAGGAGAAAGTGCCTGCCACACCTGTATTTGCTAATCAGTTCACAGCATGCTCAGTAATTGCCCACAAGAAAACATGGGTGCAGATGCGGTGGGGAGACGAGGCTCACGCACAAAATGAGATTCTTGTTTTCCAAACAGAAACCAAGATTTAATTACAGCTTCAATGAATGGTTATTAAAACCCTCTTCGCTCTGTTGTTTTTCTTCCCCCCATTGTCTCCCAGCCCTGCATGTTATTGAATCATCAGCTCCTGTTTTCTTGTTTGGATGCTTTCATAAAATTGCAAACACTGTTTGGACCAAAACAGTGTCTTCCCCCTCTCGCGTCCTTTTCTTTCAGCATATATTTTCCCTCTCCTTCTGATAAAAAGAGGTATCAGAGAAAGTCATCACCCGTATTTTCTGTCTGTTTTGATTCCCAGTCAAGCAGGAATTCCCAATGCTCTGCACAGGGAACAGAAGGAAGGAAAAAAGGAATTTACTGCTGTCTGTAGGGCAAGGTGGCCCTGTGACATGTGTTGGGACCCAACAAGGGGCATTACCTGGTCTTGCTCTCCATGATGTGTTGACCTGTTCGCACCAGTTGCTGAATTCAGCCCCTGTCAAGACTGCAGCTCCCCAGCTGTCTTCATCCTAAGGGATGCGCTGTTTGGCCAGGAGCTCTGAGACAAGGGAGCATCTTCCAGCCCTGTGTTTGTGCAGTGCCTGTTCTTCCAGGTGACTATAATAACCTCCTCAACCATGGCAGATATCCTGTGGAAAGGTTTGGATGTCCCTTTTCCTACCAGCCCTGCTAACCCTGTGGTAGTTCAAGGACTCCTGGTTATTTGCAAGAATATCTTACAGCTGCCCTTGGGATTCATCCTCGCTTTACCCACAGGGTATGAGAAATGACTGACATCCTCACTTTGCTTCTTGAGAGGACAAGGGAGATAAAGTTTGTCCCAAAACTGGAAGCTGGTTGGTGATGTTGGTCTCTGGAAGGACCCTTTGCTGACTCCACCATCTCATCTTCCCAAGGACATGGAGAAGTTGTAGGTTGCGTCCCCCTAAGGTCCCTGCACCATTCCCACTACAATGTCTCTGCAAAGCTCCCAGCCCTGATATCTCCCTTGTCCTGCCTCCTCGGCACCTTCAAGCATTCAGTGCCCAGCATCCCCAAGCACTGCAGTGTGGGTCCTTTTACAAGGAAATGGCAGGTGTTTGGGCATTGTTGGACAACAGAGCAGCCACCTAGACAACCCCTGCCACCAAATATCCAACTCAGCATTCTAGGTGCTCCCAAAGTGTTCAAGACCAGGCTGGATGAGGCTTTGAGCAATGAGGTCTAGTGGAGCGTGTCCCAGCCCATGGTAGGGGGGTTGGAACTTGATGATCTGATCTTTAAGGTCCTTTCCAACCCAAACCATTCTGTGATTCTATGGGAGAAAAGACATGAGGACGTGTGCTTTTCTTCCTCCATCATCCTGCAATGCTCCTGCCCCAGAAAAAGCACCCTTTCTTCCAACCTGGACTCCAAACGGTCCATCCTAGCTGTACATTAAACGTTAAATCCTGTCCATGTCTAGCTTTGCTGTGAGGCTGTCCAGGGCAGAGGGCACCAGGAAAGATTTGCTGCTACACCAGTATTCATTACCATACTGTATTAACCCTGAGCATGCATCAAAAATGTTAATCAGGTGTTGCCCCCTTCCCCTCCCCTCAGTTTTAATCCCGCTATCAGGATCCCCATAGGTTTGACATATGCACCCCAAGCCTGCTCACATATCTTGGGGCTATCTCTGCCTTCATCGGCAGGGAACCAGCCGGTGCCTAAGCTCCCCTGCTGTCTGCTGGGTTTTCATCCTTGATTCCATCTCCTTCCTGCATAATCCCTGCTTGTAATTACAAATATCAGGCGTGGGGGGCCACGAGGGCCATCTGCGGAGATAACAACTTCCTTGTTTGATGACCAGAGCAACCAGAGACGGCTCCAGCTGTTTGCCAGCTTCATTGCATAAATCCAAAAGGCCTAAAAATGTGGATTTACATGGTGCCTTAACTCACTTCTTGTCAGGGGCAGTCTCCTTGCCCTGGATTGAAACAAAAAGATCTTTCAGACTTTGAGCAACTTGGGCTGGTGGGAGGTGTCCCTGCCCATGGCAGGGGTGGTGTAACTAAATGATCTTTAAGGTCCTTTCCAACCCAAACCATTCTGTGATTCTCTGATTCTTCTGTGATACAAGCCCTGAAGCTGTGTTTGCCAGTCCCGTGGGTGGCAGCTTTGTCTGCATCCTCTGCATCCCTTGGAGCCAAAGCAAGACACATGCATGGATTGGGAGTTGAGAATAATCCTAAGGGTGAGCAAAGAGATCTGAATTCAGGTACAAACCCCCCCCGCCAGAGAGCAGTTTCCGTACAGAAATACACTGAGGTGATGCTGGAGATTATTTAGAGTGTCTGGGTAAAACCAGCTGAGAAAATCTTGTCTGAGTGGGAGGGAAAGGACTTGGCACAGTCAGAGGATGATCCCTGAAAGCATAAAAGTGAAGTGCCACAGGATCACCCTACTGGGATGCTCCAACTCCCCAAAGCCTTGAGTCAAATGCAATTCCAGGAGGAGATGCCTCTTCCCCTTACTGGCCATTTAAGACCACAGCAGAGTGTTGGTCCCAGAGGGTCTGGCAGTTACAAAACCACCAGTCAGATAGTGTCCCACCTCAGTTACCCCATGGACCATGATGGGCCTGGTTCTGTACCAGGTTTCATGGAGATACATACACCAGAACCCATTCCTCCATCACCCAGCTCCCATCCTTCCACTGCAAACTTCCAGCCTTTCCACAGTGCTCCCCACACCCTCAAACTGGGACCCCAGTTACATGCTGGTGTGTTCTATCCCCACCCTGACACCAGACACTCCCTAAGGTTATTCACTGACAGACCACAACACCTTCCCAGACCCATTTTCCCAGATGTGCCTTGACTTAGACAAGTCTAAAGCCTAGACCTAGACTTTGGCACCCAGACAGGATGCACAACTCCTAGCAATACTATGGATTTACTGCTAGAAAAGCTAGTTACCATCCATCAGCTGACTGGCAACAACCACTGGCTGCCAGGAGCTTCTGTGAGGACACTGGTTATCTGAGACACACTGCTTTACTAGGCTGAGATTCTGCCAGGATGGCAAGATGATCCCCTTCTGCAACAGATCATTCGATGGGAGGGGAAAGACTCACCTGAGTGTCTTTAGTATAGGCACAGGTGTGTGGAAAATGGTTCGTCTGTCCTAGGAACCAACCTGGGACCGGGTAAGGTAGCAAGAACTAGCCCCCAGTATCCACACTGTTTCATTTTTAAGCATCCTGACACAGAGGAAGGGACCTGCTAACACGACAGCAGGTAATACTAAACATGAATCAAACTGGTCCATTTGCCCTCATGGCTGAGGAGCTGTCTCTGGCCCATTTTATTTACCAACACAGACATAGCTTTTGATCCCCTATAGTCACTGGAGACCTTGCCTGTGCACTGTGCAGAATTTACAGTGCAAGTTGTCTCATCCTCAAACAAACACCTACACGTGGCCCAATGACTCACCCTAAATCCTGCTGATGGTATTAATTAGATCTCTGTTGTCTACAGTGGGCACATAGACATAATATACCCACGCTTGTGACACCTGAAGAGATGAATTCCACCTCAGCTCTCAATTCAAAGAGGCAACACAAGAGCAGGGTCTTCATGACATGCTGCACATCACAGCTGGGCCCTGGCTTTTGCTCCCAGGGGCAGAAGGAGGCATGGATGGGCACTGCAATAGACTCCAAACCACATCCAAGCTGTCCCCTCCTGCAGTTAAGGAGGCAGTGAGTGAGCTGTTCACAATTCCTGTAGATGGCTTTCAGAGAGGACCCTGCACCAAAGTTTCTTCTCTTTGCAAGGAGCTTTAGTTCCTGACCTTCCTAGTGTCCTTCCCTCCCCACCATCCTCCTTAGCCTCTTGAATCTCTTTTTCTGCCTATGCTGAAGGAAAATTCCTCTTGCTTTTGAACCGGTCCCTGTGTGAGCAACAGAGAGACGACAGCAGCACTCCAAGCGGTCACAGAGATGTTTCCCAAGCATCCACACCCCCTTTTCCCCTCTCTTTTTCCAGAAGTTCCAGTCCTTTATCACACTCATTTCCACCCAACTATTTATTGTGCAATAATTCATTACCATTCCTCCTAGGACACCTTTAATAAAAGCCTATGCTTGCATATTAAATATTAAATTTATAAGATGTATAATCCTTCTAATTAAGTTGAATTTAATCTAGAGCTCTAAATTAGAAGGAAAGGAGTGGAAAAAAAATCAGAAGGGAAAGAAAAAACTTAGAAAAACAAGCGTGGTACAGCATGTCTGTGTGCACCAACCACCCTGCAGCTTCATTGTCTGCAAGAAAAGACCGAGTGGCTGGCCACCACAGTGATGAGAGAGGGCAGGGGATTCACAAAGCCCTTTGAAGATTCGCTTAATGCCACTCACAGGCAGCACAACCAGGGGTGAGATGTCCAGTGATCACGGCCCCATCCTGGAGTCTGACAGACTTGGTTTCCTTTCCTGCTCTACCACAGGTTCCCTGCCCAGGCACAGCAGAAAGGTCGAGATGCACAAAGGGTCTTAGGAGCTGTGTCTTATTTGAGACAGAGTTTAGCTGCCAGCAAAATGATTCAGAAAGCTCCTGACGTTGAGGAGTTTAAGTCCACGTGACTTTCCAGCCTTTGGATTTCATGTAAAGTTTGGCTTTATATGAAATCAGAAAACCCAGCCCCAAAGAATTGGTATTTGCCTTGGTCCTGGGCTGCAGTGCTCGCACAGAGGAGTAATTCCTCCCCCAGCCCTTTCTCAGAGATACCATGAAAGCATCCAACTCCTGTGGTGCCAGGTGATGGCCAGACAAATGGTGGAGGGTCACACTGCCTGTCTTGCTGTTCATGGAGAGTAAGACAAATAAGCTTTTCAAATGCACAGGCTGCAGAGGTCCTGAGTGTCTGCTATAGCCTGAAAAGCAATGGGATCACGCCTGGATTCTTCAGGAACGGAAACTCCAACTTTTGCTCCTTGGTGTCGGTATGCTTTTCTGATGTACAGAGGAGACAGCAGGTCTGTGGGGACGACAGCAGGTCTGTGGGGACTTCCACTAATGAAAGACCTCAGGAATGTTCCCGTATCTTATTTTGTTCTTAAAACACCTGGATTTCCAACCTTACCTACCCTACAGCCATCCAATGGCCTTTGGTAAACTTACTCATGGGTTTAACACAGTTCTTGAACACAGTCCCCAACCTTTTTCCATAAAACCCAGGATATATTAAAAGCAAAAATAAGGTAGCCATCATTCCTGGCCAAAAGCTAGATAGAGGGGGGAATTGTGCTCTTACCTGTTATAAGCAGATTACTGAAGTACCAGTGCATCTCTGCACCAGTAAACATATTTTTTTAAAGTTGGTGACTGTCTGAGGACAAGAGAGGGGAAATATCTGGCAAACTGAACACTGCAGTGGGTTTACTGGATTGTAGACACCCACCAGCACAGTTGGATGAGTAGTCTCCTGACCTATCTCCACGTCACCTGAAAGAAAACTCCTCAGGAATGTTCCCAGCACAGCTGGAGCAGTCACAGAATGGTTTGGTTTGGGCACATCTGGAAGGCAGCTTCCAAGGGATGCCTCCAACACAACTGGAGGACACCAGAGTGTTTTCAGAACATCTAAAGGAAAAGTGATCATGATCACCATCTAGCAGCATTTAAAGAAAATGCCACCAGGACACAGTGGCACATCTGGAAACGTGTTCTACCAAGATGTGCTGAGCCCATCTGGCAGCTCTAGAGAAGTTAAAAAGCACAACAACTGGAGTGTTGAGAAAGGGGAAAATTAATTATCTCTCGTAACAGCTTAACGTTCCTCCCTCTCCCCTGGGTGAATGAAACTCATGGCCTGCAAGAGTTGAGAAACTTCACTTCTTGCTGACTGTATTCCACCCAAGTTGGGCACTTGCCTTTTTTTCTGTTGGTAGCAGGCTCTTTCAGGGCCGAAAAGAAAATAACACACTTACTGGCATTCTCTTCAAAGTCCATATTGTATGCATTTCTTTTCACAGGGAATTGGATTTTCAAATTCACAGGCTCTAAAGGTCAAGGATAACAGACTATCAGCATTTAATATGCATTCCAGGGAAAAGAAAAAGCTATAAAACTGGAAGTAAAGGCTGCATGAAAATTCATTTCCAAAAACCCAGATCAAAACATCTCTTTTCCCTCCCTATGAATTGGCATCTGGTCTTTGTTGTTGTATCCGAAACGTATTAAAAGTCTCCTGCTAGCATCATGGCTAAGTCAACATCTGTAACATTGATTCCTGACACACAATCCTGAAGGTGATACAGCAAGGAGAGGGGTAGGAGCCAGGCTTTCTGTTCAGCATCAAAACAACAGCAACAGCAACAAAGATCGTTGTAGCCTTTTGTGACATATCTGCGCGTACATGCGCCGGTCAGAGTTTCTGAGGTGGGTTAGGGCGATGGAAGAGAAAGGAGTTTTTCAGTACAGATTTCAAACAACTCTCTGCTGCAAGAGGGACTGCAGGAAGCAGAGGAAAAGAAGAATATGAATCCCTAAAGCTGACTGTGTTCTCATTTCAGTCACACCACCCATTCGGAGGAAGGGCAACCGGCTATCTTGAGTTTTGCTGTATACCAGGATATGAATCAGACTGAAAAGGAAAGTGGAAGGAAATTTGCACAGAATCACTGGCCATTTGGGTGACTGCTTTCTTCCTTAGTAGGTTCCAGAGTTAACAGCCCAACAAGTTCCCCATTGTCTTGCAAGGCTCCAGAACTGAAGTGATCCCTGGCATCATTGGAGGAATGCTTGTTCTCTTAAAATCATAGATTCATAGAATCACAGAATGGTTTGGTTTGGAAGGACCTTCAAGATCACCTAGTTCCAAGCCCCCTGTAATGGACAGGGACACCTCCCACTAACCCAGGTCACTCAAAGCCTCATCCAGTAATGTCACCTAATGCTGGCATTTAGCAAGGCAGGTGTCCAGGCTGAACGGCCACCTGGGGTCCCTTGATAACAGGTAGAGACAGACATTTCCAGGAGTTTAGTTGCCCAGCTGGGGAGAGGTAGGACAAAATCTTCCCTGCAAATGCATTCGTCTCTCCACTACCTTCTCCGGGGAGCCTAGACAACCTGCTCAGACTAGAGATTTTGCTTTTTAACAGCTGAGAAGGGCCTCTCCCTTTGAAAACTGTCCAAATCCTGTGCTCCTAAATCTTCTTGCTTTCACCAGAAAACATCAGTCTCTGCCTTTCCATCAAAACCCACCCTGAAACACACCCCCCCCAACACCCAGATCACCTCCTTGCTCCAATCAAGGCAGCAGGGACACGGGGACTCACACACCCAAACGCAGACTCTGATACCAGGGATGAAACAGGGTGAGAGCCCAAGCCCTCGTCACAGCTATCATGACCATTGGGATGCCACAAATATTACAGAGGCACAACAAAGGGTTCCCAAAATCTCCTAACTCTCCAGTCACAGACTTATCCATTGTGCCACATGTCCCATAAAGCATTCAGCTGGAGGAAAAACCATTGAAAATGTGCTGAGTGACTTGAATATCACAGTTACCCGTACTGCTAAATGACTCACAATGACTCAATACTTGGTGGAGAGAAGGAGAGGGAGGAAAACTGGACTGAAAATATTTTGCAACCACCCTTTGCAGTCAGGTGAGGGGTGGGATCAGTCTGCTCATGCTCCCTTCGCCTGAGCACAGATGTGCATGGCTATCACCAGCTCTGCTCCAGCACAGGAGCTGCTGGCACAGCTGCCTTTGAGTCCTAGAACAGGTAAATCATATTCCCCAGTGGATTTGGTGGTCTATTTTTAGGTCCATTGGGATTTCCTCTCCATTAGGTTTCTTCAAGTGTCATGCCAGTACGTGTCCTGATAGCTGCCCATCTGATGGGCTGGTGGTCTGAAGCAGGGCTTTGAGGACAGGCTCTCCTGCCAAGGAAAACCAGGAGTTTCCTTCGGTTCTTCTCTGCGACATCTACCTTCCAGGGAGGTGACAGCTGGATCTAGCTTTCAAGGGCATTTTGAATCTATGGAAACTCACTCGGTCACCTCCATTCGAGCTGGGCAGAGAGCCCTCCTCCAACCCATCCTGCAGTGATATCAGATGTTTTACAGAGAAGACAGTCCCAGGACCTTCTGAAGGAGAGCCCAGAGGTTGTTTGTATAAGAAATAGTGGGGTCAGCAGCAGTCTGAGTCCAGCTTGCTTCCTGGGACACACCAGAGTTTCACCAAGGAATCCATCAGTCAGGTCCAGGCTGGATGCAAGCAGTGTCCATAAGCATCTGCTGGTGTTCATCTAGGGTAGCTGGCTGCCAGTCCCCACAACCCAGGGTGTCATGGCTGGCTTGGGCACTTTCTGTCTTGTCCACATGGATCCTCAGGAGGCCAAGGCAGTCCTCAATGTTGTTACCCGCAGCTGCAATCCAGTCTGGTTTGTTGACACCAGCCTCCGTCAGCCCACCATCTCCAGCAGCCTGTACCTCCTTCCCATGGAGGACAGCCCTTCTCCCTTCCGATGCCTTCCACAAGCACACATTTCAGGGTGTTTTGAGGTCTCCACAGAGAAGGGGTTAACATGCCCCGATCCCAGACAGAGCCAAGCACCCAAAATCAATCTCTCAGCAGCTGATATGAATTAAGCCGATTTCTGCAATAAAGGATGGGAGAAGTTGGTTGCTGTTAAGTGAGCTTTTATGAGGGTGTTTGAAGGAGTTATTAGATTGGAAAGGCTTCTGCTTCCCCATGGTCAAGGACCTGGGTGGACAGCAAGTCTGAAGGATGCTGTGATCAAACTGCTGGAAACAGGTTATAAATCAGTCCTAGCCCCACAGAGGGAAGATCTGCAGAGTGAACTGAGTTGGGTAGCACAGGGCTGTCCAGTGGAGGAAAGATATATCTGAAGGTTTCTAGACTTGTCTGGTGGGGCAAGCTGAAAAAAAAAGTTGACCCTACCATGCAGAACTAGGAGGTTCTCAATGAAACAGTCCAACTGTGAGCTTAACTCAAGCCAAGGGAGTCCTTTTTCAGTCCCAGATTCACCAGAGGATCTTTTTTGTCTCAAGATATTAGGTATCAGTAAGTCTGCAAAAGTGCTATCTATTTTCATCATCCATCTGCAATTCTGAAACACACACAGCCCGCTGCTCCATCTCCAGTTAGGCACTCCCTTGAAAGCGTGCCAAGTCTGGCTGCATTCATAGGCGACATTTCCAGACACTTGGGGATGTTCAGTTCAGGAAAACACCGTTTATTCAGCAAAAGGCATTTTCCTCCCTCGCTCCTTCCACTTGCTTTGAATTCTGCCTAGTGAGATAATTACTGATTGCTTCAGTAGCTGAAGTCAAGAGGCACAAAAAAACCAGCAGTGAAGGAATGGTACCGAGCACCAATAAATACCCAGAGCAGCACTGCTGGGTGCTGTGCTGGGCCAGCCCACGGGCATCCACCTCTAATGTCATGTTTTAGCCATTGCCTACTGGAAATGTGCTCATGCCTTACAAAGTGGAGTAGAGCCTCTCTTAAATGCTGTTTTAATTCACATCCAGAACTTCTCTCTCTGAGGAAAGCTCTGCCACTTCTGCCTGTGCCAATTTCATAGGAAACCTTGAAAGACAAGGTCTGGTTGTTCCAGACTAGCACTTGCCAGTGCAAGAGGCTAAACTTAAGGAAGAGAATTGGATATCTGAAAATGGGAAGTGACAAGAAAGGCAAGAAATTTGGAAAAAAGAATTAGAGGCATGAATGAAGAGCACTCAGAGGTTGAAGCTCTGCAATGTTAAAAGTAAATTTGTTTTGGGAGGTACAAACGAGACCATCTCAGTATTTCTCAGCAAGCATACTTGGTGTGGATAGAAGGAGGACAATTATTCTCCTTTGTCCCTGAAGCTGTCCAGGAAAGTTAAGTTGCTTAGTTAGTTAAATTTCCAGCAAGGATTGCTCATATTAGGAAAATTATCCTCACATCCAGGCTGTGAAGCACTGGAGAAGGTTCTTGGGAAAACAACATCGGTTTTTGTACTGGGACTGGTTAGTATATCTGCTACCATCTGCACAGCCACCAATATTAATTCAACGGACCCCATCTCACAGACAGTCACACGGAGTCACTGTCTGCAGACTCCTGCATCGCAGAAGGCAAGGGGTAGAGCCGTTCTCTGTGCAGCCACCAGCACATACCATTGCCATATTTCAGGGCCAAACAATGCCTGGTGATCCCTCCACAGGCAGCTTGCCCACATAGCAGGCAGGAGAAGGGCCTCTATGCAGAGGTTTGATTTTCCTGGGGAAGCAGAAAATTAAATAGTAAAAAGAGGTTTTTTTTCTTGCTTGGGCAATTGGGCTTTTTCAGTTGCTTTATTTTTTTTTCCTTTCTTTTTCTTTTTTTACTGAGCACTAGCACAACCACCGCCTGCATACTAAGCACCCTGCAGCACTCTAATTATCCTAGCAGCACACGCAGCCCCTGATTTTGCTGATGACTGGAGGGAACCACTGAGAAGGCAGACAGAGCTTACTGTGGGCAATGGGAAGGGGATGCAGCACCCAGCCCACCAGCCCAAGCGTGAAATCTCTTGGCAGTGTTGGGTGGAGGGCTGGAAGTGAATAGTCTTGCTGGAAAAAGGAGGATCTTGTCCTGGGTCTACCCCGATGTTCCTGGAGGTCTTGATTGCTCACTGAGGGGTTGTGAGTTTCTCCCATGATGTGATGGATGAGGCTGTGATGGGGCAGCGGGGAGTGGGGACTTACCTGCAGGTTTATGGATCAGTCCCACATCTCACCAGTCCCACACCAGTTTTCTGAGGCTCTTGAATGCTGAGGGCTGGGACATGCAAAGGCAAACTTGATTTCTGCAGTGATGGTTTCTCACTTAATCTGTCCTGGTTCCTACAGCTTTAATTAAGGCCCTACTGGGGTCTCAGAGGATGCTCACAGAAAGTCACCTCAGAAGAGGTCTAAGGAATTTCCACCCTCAGACAAAGAAAATGCTGAAGTGAAGGAACTCAGAGCTGAAATCCCATCAGGTTTTAGCATAAGGACTAGGCAGGGGAATCCTTCTTCCTAACAGACTCTGATTGTTACGGCGTCTGCCAGAGAAAGCCAAGTCCTGTCAGCAAAGGGGCATGGCCAGAGTCCAGCTCTGTGTGATGTATGTCTTCAAAATGAAGAGAGCCCCTGGCTGAGGCAGACTCAGACACAAGAGATGATGGACTCGGTGGAACAGGGGAATAATTCAGGGCTAGAAAGGACCTTTTAGATCAATCTAATCTGAGCACTAATGTTGCCCACAGCAAGACATCATAGACATGCATAAACTATGTTGACCTCTCCAGAACTTCCTTTTACATCCATTTTTGACTAGGGGACAACCCACTGTCCCTTTAGGATGAGGAATCAAGTGACTCCTTTTGCAGGTTATTCCAATAGTTAGTCTCAAAATGAGTCTTTAAAATTATTTCTCCTTATATCTCATTTACATTTGTCTCTGTCCCCTTTCCAGGAATCAGAAACTTTGCTTTAGTCACCGGATGCAAGAGCGGACATGAACAGGATACACTGCAGTGTTATATGCTATTCATTTATCCTTTTAAAGGTATGAGTTCCCAAATTTTCTGCCATCTGCAGCTTTGATTAGGCTAATTAAGTCTTGGAGAGACTTATAGATGTGTTACCATGCAGTGCCCAGCCTTAATCCTGCCTGGGCAGTTCCAGATTGATGGGCATCTAAGTGTCACATTGGGAGATGTCTCCAGTTCTTCATTTGAACCTCTCTTGATCTTATTGTAGAGCTTCACGTCTTATCCCGTGGAGAAAAGCATGTTCCTTTCCCCTCTGTGTTAGCCTTCTACAGATGGAAAGGTAGTGTCATGCCCTCTTCTCAGTGGGCAAAACACTCCTACTTTTTCCAGCCTTCCTTATGGAGAGGGAGCCCTAGGACCACTCTCCCCTTGATTTTTCTAATACGTCCATCTAAATGTCATAACTAAGCTGAAGGTCTCCAACTGCTCTATCAAGTAGAATTGCATTGAGATTAAGTAGCCACAAACAAGGCTGTTGTAGTCGATCTTCCCTCCATGGAGGCGTCAGAAGGTTGTGCTGTCGTCTAAAATACCTCTAACCATTTTAAAACCCAAAGAGATCCATGTTTTCATCTTCGTAACCAGCCTTGCATGATGCATCCAAGCTACTGTTTATTACCCTGGCAAGAGCAATCTACTGCAGTCCCAACAAATGTAAAACAGACCGTCTTTTCTTCTCTTTCTTCTTTTTTTCTTTTTTATTTTCACTTTTTTCCTTTCCTTTTTTTTTTCCTTTTCATAAAAGCAATAAGCCCTGAATAATCTCAACATCACCATTGGCTTTATTGGTTAATCAAAAGCCCTTTTTTCCCTTCTGAACTTAAGCCAAGCTCTTAGCTTCATATTTAATGGGCAGATATTTTCTCCAAATGCTCTTTTTTCATTCTCATAAGCTAACTGTGCTGCGGATAATGGCTTCTTTTTCCTGTTGAAGTGGGCTCTTTATCTACGTATAGGTTCCAGCTGATTTAAATCCCTCTTTTTCAAGATATGTAGACAGCCAGTATCCCTAAGTGGGAGAGAGCCTGCATCTATCCTCGAGACCTCTCCCTGGCTCTCAGTGGGTTTTTTTTACCCTAGAGCATATAAGAATATTGGCATTATTGCCTGTATATAATTATATATATGTACACATATATATGTCCATAATTTCTGCTTAAGTCCCAGTGAATATCCATCACCAGGTCTGAAAAGCCCTCACACTACAAAGCTCTGTCCTTCTTCACGAGGAGAAGACACCTAAAATGACCCATGTTCCACTTCAGCATGGGCACCAACACCACAGAGTGGGTTCCCAGTGCAGCATTTCAGATCAGAGCAGGAAAAACACAAGTGTCAGGGAACAGATCCAGACTTTCCCAGTCTGCAAGCTCTTATCCCAGTCTGTGCTGGGCATGGAGTTATCAGGTAGAAGGGGTCAGCTAAGGGTCCTTCATGCAATTTCAAGCGCTTGGTCCTCATTCAGCTCCTTGCACCCGTTGCTTTTACTGTCTTCTCCCACCGTACAGCCAAAGTCATCCATGCACCTTTTCATGCATGTAAGAAAAACCACTGGGACCTTCTCAGCAAGAGAATACCAGTGATAGATCCACCAGTCTGGAGACCAGTGTCACTTCTCTTCTGTCTGGATAGGGAGCATCAACTCCCAAACCTTCTTCCAGCTTGGTGTGGCTGAACCGCGTCTTGGGAAGCCCAGGCTCCAAACTGTCTGTCTGACTCAGGCTTTCACAGGCAAGCAAGCAACAAGTATATCAGCGCTTTATGTGGCTTCAGAAGCACCCACGTTCTGCAAAAAAAGCACTTCATAAATGAATGTTTTTCACTCCCAGCTTAGATTATTTTTTTTTTTTCATCTCCAATGCTTGTGTTTTTCAGAGCTCATTACTGGCTTGGCTGTTAATCCTTCCCACGATTCTATCCCTCATCTTCAGGGGCAGTTTAGCAGTGCCTTTGCCTGTGAAAGGCCTTCAGATCTGGGATCACAAAGCATTAATTATGGACCTGCAGTATCAGCTCGGTGCCACTTGCACCATTCTCAAGCTGCAGGAAATCAATGGGCAGTTTGTGACAACTGCTGGCTGTGATTTAAGACTTCTTCACGGGGAGGATTCCGGAAACCTCTGCGTGTCTTTTGGGAGGGAGGTCTGATGCATGGGAGGTCACCGATGGCTTGTGGCACCATTATTTGGAGGGGAAGGTCTGGCTTTCCACTAATGAGCTCAGCTCACACCTGATGCAGTTGTGGGGTTCTCTTTGCACCGGAGCATCCAGGGACAAGAAAACCCTTGGAGCTGACCCCAGGCAGCAGTATCCTGGCCTGACGAAAGTGTGGTTTCACAAAACCAGCAGAACTGGTCTAGAAACTTTTTGACCTTGCCCCTTCTTCACCCCTACCATGTCCTTGGTGTCAGTCTGGCTCTTGCAGAAAACCTCAGTGTGCCAGTTCAGCTCTCCAAAGAGGAACAAAATAAATCAGACAAAAAAAAAATCCTGGCTTTCTACCAAGTTAATATCTTGAACTGGTTCAGCACAGGGCCAGGCAAACATCCACACCAAATCCAAGAGAAGTAAATCTGTAGACATATCTTATTGATTTAATGTAGTTCTGTTCTAGCGCTGCCTGGAGTCCCCAGGTAACCCGTCCTGCATTGTGCTGAATGCTGCCCAAATCCTTCCCAAACTCCAGCCCCAGCTCTCCTAAGGAGCTCATGGTCTTCATGGATAGTACTGGAAAAGGTTTTATACCATGTGCATGGCCAGGTAAGAAACTAACGGTAAAGGCAGACCCAGAAATCAAGTATTCTGTGTTCCCAGCATGTTCCTCCTCTTTCTGAGGATGGCTGACACAGGGTCCCATCGCTGTGCTAGACAACTGGCCTGAGCAGTAGGACAGTGGAAGAAGATGCTCTACGGGGTCTGGTCCAATCCTGCTCTCTGAAAAACAGCTGCTATGCATGGACACTGCAGAAGGTGTGAAAATTCAGGGACCTGTGTTCAACTGTGAGTACATACTGAAGTTAGACCAAAAATAGAGGGTGCTGCTGCCCTCTCCTGCTGCAAGCAAGCACCCAGTTTTCTCCTTGCCAAAGCAAAGGTGCAGGTGAAGCAGGGTCTTGGTCCCAGGTGTCCACCTCCCTTAGTTGTGGAGCTCCCAAATGTGACATTTCTCCATGGCCTGCTCCAGACAAAGCCACACACCACCTTAAAAGCAAAAAGCAGGGGCCAAGAGACAAGAACCCTTTGGGTACATCCTGAAAATGGGGGGAAGTCCCCTGCAAAAAGCTCTGTTTGATTAACCCTTTGCTTGAAGCAAGCAGGCTCCCATCTTCTGTCCAGTGCTGGCTCTCTCCTCACCTCAGCTGTGTAGTGCGGCCCCTGGGACAGGTTCAGTTGCCTCCTGAGCTGTTGCCAGTCGATGTGCCCCAGGGAAGGGTCAGGATCTTTCAGGCAGAGGTTGAATTTCTCGGTGGGGGGGAAGCTCTGCTGCAGCACGTTGCTGCCATCGTGAGTCCAGAGGCAGGGACTGTGTGCAGGGAACAGAGACACCGGGGCACCTCTGCAAAGGTGATAAATGATGCCCCAGAGCAGGGATGGGGTCAGCACTTCTTTCATGGGGTTTTGCAGAAGTGAGGGGCTGCAAGAAAAACCTCACCTTAAATCCAAAGGAGTGCAGAGGAAGGTATGCCAACCAGTTTTGCCTGTGTCCTCCCTAATACAGGCTCTGAGTCACCCTGACCTGTTTAAAATGCCCTAAGAAATGATGGAGGCTGTCCCACAGCCCAGCAGAAACCTTTAAGGTTGGAAATTCCTCTGGTATCCCACTGTTTCTCCAAACAGTCTTGCCCTGTCCTTGGGGAGGGAGAAGAGCCTTTCCAGACCTTGCTCTGTCCTTGCTCAGCTCTTTCTGATCTCAGCTCATAACCCTTTCCTCCAGGTCCCTCACACACATTTTCATCTCTTTTCCACTGTCCTCTCCTGCTCATCACTATCCCTCCCTCTGAGGACAGTGCCTGTGGTGGAGCACGATGGTCCAGCTACCGTGGTGGAACGCTGGCTCTCCAAAAAAGCAATGCATCATGAGGTCCCCTGATCTAAAAGACCTTTGGACCAGGGACAGCAGTGTCATGTCTGTAACAGTAAGCTGGAAAGGACATCAGAAAAGCCTGGAGTATTTGCTTCTCCTTTTAACAGCTTTATTTGCATATCTGTGGGGTTTTTTCATTGTTTTTTTTTTTTTTTTTGATCCTGAAGAAGAGCAGGATGGCATGAAGCTCTTGTCTCCTAGTAGGAATGTTCCTCTGGATTCCAAAGGCAGAAGCTCTTGATGCCTGCATAGCCCTCAACTCAAATAGCCAGAGGGCTGGGTTTGCAGCAAAAGTGCTTCTCCTCCCAACCATTCAACAGGCATTACAGTTACACACAGGTAAATGAAGAGGGCAAATTAAACCAGGGCTAAGAAAAAATTCTCCATCCCTAAATATTAGTCCCTTCACACTTCTCAGTGTTCAATATCACAGTCCCGGCAGTTTTCCAGTCACCCATGGTACCTTCCAGGAGTGTGAGACACATCCAAACAGGACAGGAGAGATCGAAATTATTTCTAATGCAAAAGGAAAATGGTGAGAAAATCATAATCATTCACATCTGCTTCAGACATCATAAGAAAGCTACTGCAAAAAAAAGGATTTAATTCATCTCCGTTTTTCCTTCAGAAACAGCCCTTCAACACAAGCACTACCTGTGCTGATTTACCTGGGAACATCAATTAAGCATACTGATTTGCTGTTTACTTATTAATCCAATTACTTCATTAGACAGAAGGGTTTTAGTGAGGGTGCCTTGGGAGGTTCAATACAGATAAGTCTGGAAAAGCTCAAATCCATTAATGACGTGCAACCTATGTTCAGGAGATAGCTGCTGAACAAAAGCCTCTAACCGAAGAGCAGATCCTGACACCAGCACAGAATTGAGTCTAGTACCATCCTGTGGCTCTGCAGAGAAGTGAACATTTCTGGCTGAGTCACAAAAGATTTCACGAGGTCTTCCTTTCACCCTCTCACCTGAATATTCACTGTCTCCCTACAGGGAGCTCCGAGTAAAACCCCATTTTTGTTCCTACCAGAGCATCATCTCTGGGGTCACGTTTCCTGGGACACTTGACCTTAAAGGCAATGCTGCCAGCTCTGATGGATGATGACTCTTACAGCTTTCTGAAAGTCTCTGCTTCTGGAGTCATGTGAGTATTTTCACACTTTTAGCTTTTCTGTATTTATTTCAAATTTTTCTGTTCTGGTGAAAGGCTGGAAACTTGAACATTTAAATACTAAGGTTTAGTTATTAACTACTGATAGTTTGTTGGGTGTCATAGAGGAGGATGTTGAGTGTTTCCTCTCCTTTAGCCATAAATCTTGCAGAGTGGCTGCTCTCATTAAAACCACTCAGTTTATTCATCTCCTTCCCTCCTACACATGAGACCACAGACCCACTCCCACGAAGGGGTTCCCAGTGAGGGTAGTGGTCAGGCAATCCAGAATCAGCTCCATCAGGCTCTGTGACAAGGTTTCCTTTATCACAGCAGCCCAGCACCCAAGACAAAGCACCAGGAAAAATATTGCTGCTGGTACAACACGGATGTGGTCCCCCAGCTGTGCCCGACATGGGGTTCCAGAGCAGGAGAGAGGCTCTAAATATAGGTGGGAAAACAGAGCTAGGGGACACAGGGGGGGTGTGTGTCCCATTCAGGGCATGAGTCTCAACTGCCTTTGAAAGTCAACCTGAGCAGTTGTTTAGCTAAAGCAGGCAATTTTTCACTCCTGCTTGCACTTTCATAGAGTGTTTGGTCTGTCTCGGCAGAGAGCTTTTATTGCTGAGATGGTTACTTCAGCCTTGTCTCAATTTGCTTTTAGACTAACAAGCAATGTAGCTGCAAATTAAAAAGATGGAAAACAACAATAACCGAAGCTCTGCCTTTCTCCCCATCCCTCCTCCCCTCAGTGAGGATGCTGAAAGATTGAAAAGTGAGTCATTTAAAGATCATTCTAGGTCACAAAGACCTTTTCCTAATGCACTGCGAGTAGAGGAAGGAAAGCTTTGTGATTACAGCTCTGGTCTGGGACCTGGGTTGGCTACAGGCTCACGGCGTGTTTTGTATTTATTAATTACAGAACTCCAGGCGATTAATTTTTACAAAATGGGTAAATGATTCCCCTCTTTCCCGATTGGCTGCTCTGTTTAGATGGTCATTACTTTGGGGCACAGATTGCCTTTCTGTAGAGAGTACAACACCAAGAACCCATTCTACAACCACAGCCACAATGAATGGTGTCAATAGAATTACAAGTGTAACACACCACTCCCTGGCCCACAGCCACCATCCTTTATCATTTCAGCCAAAAGAAATGTCATTTTTTTCGCATTAGCCAGTTGCGACTGCGATCACACTGTTTGTAACCAGGATGGTTGAACTATTTGTAGGAAGGGCTCTTTTCTGAAGGAGCACCATCGTGGTATTTGAAGGAGGAGCATGCTTTGAGCCCAGAATCTGTTCTTCAGGTTGGAAACAGAAATTGTAAGATCAAGCAAAGACTCGCTTGGGATCAATTTCAGTAGAAAAGGGGGAGAATTTGAAAGTACAAATCCTGAGTTCAAGACAGCTTTCCATCCCTGCAGAACCAGGCAATGTTCTTTGGCCAAACGATGATGACCAAGGGAACATCATGATGGCAGCTGAGCATGAGCTGGGTGTGAGCTGGATGGAGGAAGTAGAACTACCTGGGAAAACACGGAAGGGGTTAACAGGTTAATGAGCAACAGTGTGGAGTAAAAATATTAGATGGCTGGGAAAAGCTCCCTAAACAGTCTCTTGGATACATGACTGTTTTCAAAGGGAAATGCTGGAAGCAGCTGTTACTGGAGATATTTTCAGCTTCAGGGAGGCCATACACTGTGGGACATGCTGCAGGGAGCGTTTGAATTAGTGAGGAGGGACAGTTCTTTCCCATGTGTTATTTATCTGCTTTGCTGCTCTCCCACTAACGTTTTTTCCCCTTCTTGGCTTTGAAAGCTGTAACACAGCAGACCCCTTGCTGTGTAGAAACCTCTTTCCCAAAGAGATGTGTTTAGCAACCCTCTACATCCCTCAGAAGTGATGTTTCCAGAGCTGAGGCAGTATGCTGAGCCTCAGGTCAACATAACCCTTGGTCTGGGCCAAGGATGCTGCTGTTAGATCTACAACCTCAGAAGTTCTCCATACTCCAGAAGAGGCCAGAAAAGTTGAAAAAATTGTTTCCTCTGAATTGAACACTCAAAAATAATGTAAGGGAGCTCCTGGGCACCCATGGGAAGGGAAAGCTGTGAGAATAGAGAGCATCTCCTGCAAATCTTTGCCTCTTCTCGTGTATATCCACTGTAGAGCAACCAGCGCTGTGCACTAAACACATCCTTTTCAGCATCCCCTCTTGGAAAGAGGTGATGGGTTTCTGAACCCTGACTAACTCCTTGTGTCACGAAGAAGGAGCATCTTCACTTTTCTGGTGGGCTGACTGAGACACAGGGTATGTAACTCATGGTCTGAGACAGCTTCACCCTCTATGCAAATCTCAGCAACAAATAGGATCATCAAACAACCGAGCTTTAAGGGACTTGGTACGATCACCTAAACCGTTCCCTCTGCTCAAAACCAAGACCCTCTGTACCCCTGTTGTTCAGACCTAACATCAATATCTGTTGTTTTTGTTTTTTTTAAATCTCCTGTGTTAAAAGCCCTCAATTCTGCATTTTCTGCCACAGTTCCTGGATTTTAATTAAGTTAGGTGAGCAGCAGGTACATTTCCTCTCGTCTTTCTTTTTCTCTATTCTTCTTGAGGATTGAAAAAAAAAACAGGGAGAGACACAGGGTTTTTTAATTGTCCAAAGATGCCACTGACAAATTGGTTAGTTGTTACTGACTCTCTGTTTCACTGCTGTTGTTTTTTTTCCTCTAGAAGAAAAGGCCATGCCAGAGGAATACTTATGAGCTGGAACGATGGGGAAATGGCTTGTAAAAGTATCTACAGCAAAGCGCACCACAAACATGTCTATTTGCTAAGGAGCAGGACCAAGTTGCTGAATCTCGGGAGCCAGTGATGTATGCAGTAATAGCGTGAAATCAAGCTCCAGAATAAAATGTGCAGTCAGGCAGAGACCTGAATGAAATGTCATTGCGGGATACAAATGAAAAATTATCAAAGGATAAAATGAAACCCATCAAAACACAATGTCCTTCAGTTTGTTGTTTTTATTCTAATTCAGAAACATTTGGGTTTCATCTCCAGCCAGGCCCTAAACAGAGGCAGACTTGTATGTTGCATTTCAAGCTTTTTTCCTGGCTCTTTTGTTCTTCTATTTCTTTTCTTTTTAATTCAATTTTTTAAAGTGAATTAAAAAAAAAGAAAAAAATAATCCTCCTTTGTTTCTAATCTGAGCAGTTTGCTCTTCAGCTGCAGGCTCAGCCCTCAAACCCTTACCCACATTCAGACCGTGCTCTCTGACCTCCCACATTGCATGTCCCGATGGCTTCGCCTTCAGCATCCTTGTGTTAAGCCCAGAGCCTGGGTTGGGACAAGAGGATCTGTGTAAGAAAGATATCCAGGCTTTCTTACCCAAGAGGAGAATCCACCTAGTTCCTATTCTTTCCTTTCTCCTTTGCCCTCCATTGGTAATTTGTTCAAAAGAATAATTTCCCTGGCTTTAAACACTTCCATGTTTCTCCTTTTGCTGCGGATGCCAGCTGCACGGAGCTTACGACACTTTTACATGCTGAATGACAGATCTCTCTGCTCTAAGAAATCACTTCTCTGCATCCTGGAAGGGACTGGCAGAGAGGAACGCAGTGGCCTTTTAACCCATTCTGCAGTGATTAGACTGAATGCTTTATTCAAGCGCAGGATTTCCAGGACTGGGGACCTCTGCTGTGTCACCAACAGGGAGGTGTGGCTGACTCCCTGGGACAAGGGGGGGAGACTTATCTGTTGTACTAACAGAGAAGGCAAATTATCTGCTAGAGGTGATTTGTTTTGAGCAACCTGGGCTAGTGGGAGGTGTCCCTGCCTATGGCAGGGGGTTGGAACTCGATGATCTTTAAGGTCCCTTCCAACCCAAACCATTCTGTGATTCTACATTTCTATGATTTAACTAACCAAGCACATTCCAGGCTTGGTGCAAGCCATGCTTGAAATGGTAGAAAGTAGCTCTGGAGCCGTGGTGGGACTTATCCTGAAACACTGGGTATTGCTGCAGGCAAAGACAAAGAGATTTAGGGAAAAAAATCTCTATGGGGAGACTGTGGGGAGATTTTTGAGCTTGACTGATGAGGAAAGCTCAGATGTACTCCAGTGTTCAACAGCTTGGCTGTTGGGTAGGATGCTGTCCATCAGACACAGGGAAGTGTTAGAAGGATCTGAACAGCATCTCTTGTTCTTCCTGTGACTTGGGCCAGTCAGGCTACAGTTCATCACAGAAAACCATGGGATTGACTCTTGAAGTCAAGGATTGGAATATGTGGAGTTTTTTTTCCATTGAGGTTTCATCCTCAGGATATCCAGAAAAATCATCCCAGAAAGTTCTCAACAGCCACCTCTTTTTAAACATGGTTCTTCATATCTTATTTTGTCATAGTCATTTCTTAACTCTGCTGGTTAAAACATTCCAATATTCTGCTCTTTTTGACCACACAGATAATTTCAAGCACGTATTATTGCGTTGCTATGGTTATATTAGTATTGCAGTTTGCCTTTGTGTTTGATTCAAACCCAACCCCAATTCTTCGTACATAACCAAGATTTTTAACATAAAGACATAACAATTTTTTTTTTTAGCCAATAACAAACATCACTTCAACTTTGCTAGGTAATAGGAGGGCTGATGTGCATCAATCTACCCAAAAAATGGATTCACTCCTCTGAAGCCAGTTTTGTAGTCGGTTAAAATTTAGCTGCTTAACTCCTGGACAGGTGAACTTAGCAAAGATGAACGCTGGCTGAAGCACTCAAAATCCAGTATTTCCAAGAGAACATGCTTTTTCAAGAGTACATAAGATGAATGGCGAACACTTGTTGCAGAAAGGGCTTCGGAGTCAGAATATTTAAAGCCCTTTCATGTGATTTGATTTCTTAATTAACACTACTCCTAGCATAGGATTTGGGAGAAAGAACGTTCTTTCATGAGAGATTCAAAATGCTGTTTTTTCCTGCTAAGGTGAAAATAGTCACAGAAAGAAGCTCTGAGACTCCTGCAAACAAACTCTAACAAAACTCAGGGAAAATGAGACTTGGAAAACCCATTTTGAAGGTAAAAAATTAGCCGAAGAGGAAGATAGTTATAAATAAAAAGAAACCCAAACTTTTAATAGTCAGGCTTAAAATTAAGGGCACAAGAGCAGATTTTAAGCACCTTTCTTGTACATCATGTTAGGAAGGGAAAGGGCTAGGGAAGCCCCACCACCTCTCTGCTTTGTTTCTGTCCAGTTTATGAATTATCTGTGTCCATCAATCCAACCTGAAGAGGCAAGCAAAACGTTTGCAAAAGCTATATGAATAATGTCAATGGCCTGGAGAGAGAAAAGACTTTTCAGCCACCCCAAGGTACTTCAGTTTTCTTGCACAAGCAGTAATGATAATAAAAATTATGGAGAAATTAACAAAATGAAGATTATAGTGGAAATAGAGGTCTGTCTAACCAAGAACTCCTTCTGGACCATGAGATACCACAAGTATTGAAGGAAAGGGTTCCAATGGACACACTGTCAACAGATGCATCAGAGGTTAGCACAGAAGTATGCAAAGCTGGGATGATCTGGGTAAGTCTAGTTGCCACCACTGTGTGAGCAGCCTGTCTGAGATGCACCCAGGTTAACCCACTCTGTACAGCATTTACCTCTTTCCTCTGTTGTTTGGTTTTTCCATCTAGCACTATACGCTCACCAGAGTGTGAAGGTTTAAAGACATTGTTGGAAAAAAATGTCTCAGTGTGACACTGTCCCTTGTCACCCTATGGACACCATGTCCTGGACTGACTAAGGAGAAACTGAGGGATCCATGGCTGTGATAATGCGTGACCCAAGGGTGGCCGTGGTACAGAGGTGGTAGGTATGTATCTTCAAACCTTCAAAACTTCAAATGATGAAAAGTCATTAAGACCTGTGGGTGCACAGGAGGGACTCTGAGAGCAGATCTCAGGTTGGAGCAAGCAAGCTTACTAGGAGACCTATTGAGCATTAACGGAGGGCTGGATTTGTACCTGGGTCCTGGAGCAAACTGGTACTGTAGAGTTCAACAGCCTTGCTGGACTCAACCCTGCCGCAAAGGCATTTTGGACTAACCCAGCAGACCCTGGGAGTCAGATGGAGTCAGATGAAAAATTCTGGTGTACATGGTGAGTGGTTATAGACGCTGCCAGCAGGAACAGCTTGATGGCAGTTGTTGCCCATCAAAAAAACCGTCCTGGACAGCATTCTTCCATCAGAAACAGGAAATGCAAGGATATCATCTCCCATCCACTGGCCTGAAGGGAGCTCATTAACCACCAGTTGCTGGAGTGTGGTGGTCCCACCACCAGCCTGAGTCCATGAGCAATGCTATTCAACCTTAAAGTCTTCGGAGAGTGACTCTTGAGGCTGGTGGGGACTCCTCTTTGTGCTTGAGACTGATAGAGGTCAAAATCTTAGCGCCTCTTCTCTTCTATTTTTCCAGCTCTGGGGTGTTCAGCACCACCACCTCCCATCCCAGCCGGCCTCGAGGTCCTCTTTTGGGACCAGTCTCAGTCGTGGAGTTTTAAAGAAGGGGAACAGCTGCAGGAGGCATGCTCAAGGCAGTGCTGCTTTCCTCCTTCCCCCTTCTCCCCCTCCTCCTTCCCAGACACAAACACATGCAGAAACATTCGCCTAATGCATGGGCTTCTCCTGCCCTCAGCTGGCTGCACACACACAGTGCAAAGCACCCAGATCGCAAAATCACCAAAAAAAAAAAAAAAAATCACAAAAATCTCAGCTTGGTTCAAATGGAAGAAGAGCCTTCACCCCAAAACACTCAATGACTATTTGATGCAGTCCCTCTCCCCAAGATTTATTAATGGAGACACAGGTAAAGCTGGGAGCGTGAGGCTGGAGAAAGGCTGAGCTGGGACTCAGCGGGGGGCTGTCCGTGATGATCTGGGTTAGCTCTCAATTACAGCTTTACAATTAGCAGGGAAACATTGGAAACATGAGGAGACCTTAGAAGGCAGAGGTCTGATCTCTATAGCTTTGATGGTAGGCAGAGGGGGAAGAGTGATTCACCCTTCATAAGGGCAGACTGAGAGGAGTGGTCCCACCAGGCTGGTTGTGGGTCCACATGTAAATTAATTTGAGGATTAAAAAGTGTCTTAAAGGCAGGCTTTTTAGAGCAGTTCCTCAAGAAACTGGAGGTGTCTTTCATGTGGGTTCTGCCATGCTGGGACATTTAGAATATTTGCTAACTTAGGTAATTCTCTTTTTTTCTTTTTTTTTTTTTTCTTTTCAGAAACAACTACCTGCATTGGCTTTGCATGTGAAGTTTAGTGAAAGGAATCCAATAAACTCAGTTCTGTCAAAAATCAAAATATCAATAATTACAACATCTTCAAACAACCACCTCAGGGTTGGTTTGTTTTCATCCCAGCTCTTAGGGCATGCCTCAGTTTCCCTCACCTGTAAAATGAAGATGCTTCTTTTGTCAGCATACCTGCAAAACCAGCAGAGACCAGACCCCTTCCCTCACGATGCTGATTGTTACCTGGAGAAGCACAGCAAAAGTCTCCATCTCCTCCTGGGAGGGTTTGCAGGAAAGACCTTTGGGACAGGGAGATGAAATCACGAGTGGTTGCTCAGAGTTACAGCCTCTGGCTGCAGTTTCTGGTGTTCTGAGTCGTGACCAGTTCCCACTAGACCTTCAGGTGTGCTGGTGTGGGCATTCCTCTGCCCGTGTCTGGTCCTGCTGCCTGAGAAAACAGTCACACCACACCCCAGCTGTGCTGAAGCCATTGCTTGATAAGGGCTCCTAGAATTTGGGACATTCATAAAGTAATGTATTCATAGAGCAGTACAGGTTGGAACGAACCTCTGGAGGTCTCTGGTTCAAAGCAGGGACACATTTAAAGGTACACTGGCTTGCTCAGGGCCCCATACAGTCAACTTTTGGATATCTTCAAGAATGGAGTTACCATAAGCAACCTGGGCCACCAAGCCAGGCTTTGAGTATCCTCATTGTGAATTTATTTTTTTCTAATATCTGATCAGAATTTCCTGTGTTCCAGCTTGTGGTCATTCCCTCTTGTCCTATTGCTGGGCATCTTGAAGGAAAATCCTCCTTCATCTTCTCTACAGACTCCCATTAGGTATCCCCAGACAGCAATAAGGTCTCCTCTGCACCTTCTCTTCTGCAGGCTGGGCAGATCCAGCTCCCAGCCTCTCCTCGTATGTCATCTGCTCCAAGTCCCTGAACACCTTGGTGGCTCCTGCTGGACTTACTTAGCCCAGGTCATCAGGGCTTCTCTTGCAGTGAGGAGCCCAAACTAGACATGGTATCCAGGTGTAGTCTCACAGATGCTGAAGAGAAGGGAGGAATCACTTTTGCTGGCTGCTCTCATGCTAGCACAGACCATCAAAGGCAGGAGATATCCATGTAGGAAATCGGAGAGGAAATCACTCACTATTTCTCCAAATTGTTTAAGACACCTGCTGCCATTGCAACCTCTGAAAATCAGTGACTCAGCAGAGTTAAGGGTGACTCAGCTGATCGAATTCAGGTGTTAATGGTGAGCTGAGCTTTGTCTGTTCCCACCACCTGCATTGGCTGGACCTCCCCTGGCAGGAATGGGAGATGATACTCAGTTTACATGGAGACACCCTGATGGTGAACATGGAGACACCATGAGCATCTTCATCTGTGAGCTGAATCTCAACCACAGGCTCTGAACATCATTTAGGCAGCTGAATCAACTCACTGGTACCCCTTGAGATGCCCTAGCATATCCAAAACATTTCCTTGGGTCTAGTGAATATAACACAGGACCGACAGGAGGCTTGCATGCTTCTGAAATGTAACCTAGAAGTTAAAAAAAAAAAAAAAAAAAAGACACTTCATGACATTTCAAAAGCACCAACGTAAGGGAAACTCTGTTGCACTTAAGACCTTTTAGAGTCCAAGAGAGGTGACTGTAGGGCACAGTTCTCCTTGTCCCGAAGGAAGTGTCTCAGGAAGAGCAGAAGGATCTATTCCTGAAAGTCTGTCATTTCTAAGGACTCTGCACCTTCACATACTCCATATGTGCCATGGATACAGGCTCATGTCTAGGCTGATTCTCCATTTCTACAGACAGATGATGCTTTTTCCTCCTGCATGGACCTCAGCTACTTCAGCCACAGAGGAGCAGAATCATAGAATGATAGAATGGTTTGAGTTGGAAGGGACTTAGAGACCAAATTCCAACCCCCTGCCATGGGCAGGGACACTTCCCACTAGCCCAGGTTGCCCAAAGCCTCATCCAGCCTGGCCTTGAACCCCTCCAGGGATGGGGCATCCACAGCTTCTCTGGGCAACCTGGGCCACTGCCTCACCACCCTCAAAGGAAAAAATTTCTTCCTAATATCTAATCTACATCTCCCCTCTTTCAGCTTAAAACCATTCCCCTTCATCCTGTCCCTCCACCCCCTGATCCAGAGCCCCCCCATCTCTCCTGTAGCCCCCTTTCAGCACTGGAAGGTGCTGGAAGGTCTCTCTGGAGCCTTCTCTTCTCCAGGCTGAACACCCCCAACTCTCTCAGCCTGCTGCTGAGCAGGAGAGGACGATGTATCAGTATGCAAGGAGCTATGGGTTATAGGCAGGAACGGGTGTCATCAGTTTGCCTGCAACCGTGTCCCTGGTGCCTACAGCTCCTCTAACACCACCATCTGTGGTGGTTGACTGCAGTTCTGGAGATTTCACAGCTGTAGGTAAAAGAGAAAATTTAACATGGATGTCTTTGGGGAAAGCATCCAGGAGGGGGCTGCTAAGGAGGGGAACAAAAGCTGCTCCACCTTGACAAGCAAGCTGCCAAAGAGATGCTTGGGGATGCCAGGAGCATCTTCATGGTAGGGAGAGAAATTGTCGCAATTGTATTGTCAGCAGTGCCTGCGGTGGTCAGGGATCTGTCACTGGAGGTGGATGGGGAGAGGGTCACTGTGGATGGGGAGAGGGAATCTGGCCTGGCTTGTCTGCTGTCCACACTGCTTGGTCATGCTCCCAGGAGGAAATATCAGACATGGAGGTCACTAAAGATGCCTGAGAGCCAATGTTTCAACCACCTGGATGGTCTGCTTGGGACCAACACAAGCCTCAGCTCTCTCTCTGCCCTGGTCTTCTGAAGAGGATGAATCACAGCTGAGCTTTCTCCAAACCAGGGCTCTTTGGGAGCATTTTCGGAAATTTTTCATGTGTCTGTTTTCAAGACAGCAGTCTGCCCTCAGCAGTGCAAGTGGGGAGAAGCTGACACAAGCAAACTCCATCAGCACCATGGGGAGTCCTCCCTCACCACCCACCCACATGGGGTCAAATGCAGAGAGCACAAGTGCTGACAGTCAGAATTAGAGGGCAGAAGGCAGAAATGCCTTCATAGAGCCCTGCTCCATGCTGCACCTTCTATTGCAATGTCTGGAAAAGCAGTTTAACATTTCTTAGGGGATGCAGGGAGAAAGAGTAACTCCTGAAAGGAATTCCTACAGCTGGAGAGTCATTCCAATGGTACCAGAGCCCTGTGACAGTTCCTGTGACAGCCTGCTGACAAACCTGAGCCAGACCAGACACCTGGTATACCAGGACATAACAAGAGCAAAGGCAGAGATGGCACAGAAGGTTCAATATATTTATGAAAACGAGGTGGCATCTGTGACCTGAGCAAGTTTTCCCATCACAGGCACCTGCTGAGACGTGAGCTTGCTTTGCTTTGTGAAACTCCTGCAGTGTTTTGTTTTGTGGGGCTTTTTGTTTGTTGTTTTTTCTTTCTTTGACTAACACTAACTTGCAGATGTGTTTCTTTCCTAGAGAGCAACTGCGCTAAGTCTGGGAAGAGGATATCCCTTCACTCATCTCTTCAATCCCCAGTGCCTCCCGTCTGAATGCAAATGTGACCCAGGGAATCCCCTCTCCAGAGTTTATCTTTCCCCGGGAATCCCCTAAGCCTGGGGAAGACACGTTGGAAAGGGCTGTTTCGTTCAAACTACCACGCGAGGGCAGCCTCTTCCACCTTCCCATGTTAAAAATCCCCCTTCGACCTCCCAAATCCAGGATAAAAAGGCTCTTAAATTCGTTTGAATGTCCCTTGGTGGCTCTAGTGACACTGACTGCTGTCTGATTTTCAACAAGACCTGTACAAATATTATAAAAAATTTTGGAAGACTCACAGGTCTTCCAGAAAGGATGCCCGGAGCTTCAAAAAAGGATGGTTTTAACAGTATTCCCACACCTCAAATTGTGAATGCTGAAAGCATCTGGCTGATACAAACATAATTAAAGTTGCAACTGCTGAGTCGTTGGTGTGTGCAATGCTGTGTTCATGAGAAACTCATCTCCAGTGGGCACAAACCAGGTTCCTCTGCCTTTCACAGCAAGATTCGCTACTTACAGCAGATAAATAAAAGCTGATTTTGCTGCCCAGAAGTTGCAGCAGATTTATCAGCTGCTGTTTGATGGAGTCGCCGCTGGATGGAGAGAGAACCTCTCGCCGAAGGGGTTGAATGGGTTAAATATTTGCCCTGACAAATGTCATTTTTTTTTCCTGTTCCCTGGACCCTTGATTTGTGCACTCGCATCCCAGTGGAGGTAAAAGATATCATGGAGCAGAAATCAGCGGAAAGAGCCAGAGTGTTTTCTTTCCATGGTCATGGCACTGCTGTAACCCTGATGTGTCCAAGCGAGGATGCCAGCCTTGCAGTGACGAGTTTCTCTGGAGAGAGAAGGCACAGCAGCGAATACTATTAAGTAAAGTTGTTTCTATGAACGCCTCTTAAAGACTGGTCCCAGATTTCTCCCTGGGGTGCTGTTAAATAATTTGATGAAATGTTATGCTTAAAGTTCTGTGTGTACTATTAGCCTCTGGAAGAAATCTTCCATCACCTCTCCAGAGAGAAAGGGGTTTTTTCCCATGAACTGAGCCTCCATCTACCAAAGCACGCAGCATCCTCCCATGCTTGCTGCGACCCATACACAGCAGATTGGCCAAAAAGGCCAGACCCCAACATGATGAACTGTCATGGTCCCGGCTGTGTCATTTGACAGTGTGTAGGAGCTGAATTTCTGCTGAAAATCAAGCCTTGAGCCTGATTCTGGAGACTGTCCCAGCAAGTTAATCAGGAAGATTATCAATTTACACCCACTTTGCTTGAGCATGAGCAATTGGCTGAGTATCAGAGAAGTAGTGAATCTGGCACCAGCCTTAACATGTTAAACAAATTAAGAGCTGGAATAAAAATCATTATATCTGATGGAGCAATTAGTGGATCAGGAGATGGTGCGGTTCTAACTCGTTGGCAAGAAGGAGGGAGGAAGGGGGTGCATCCAGTCACTGTGAACCCAAAGATAACGGCTGTGTGGTGGTTTACTGTGGTGCTGATCCATCCAAACAAGAAAGGAATCATCAGGCAACTGCCACAGATAGATAAACATGCAGAAGAAGAATTGTCAGTTTATTGCAGAGAGATTCACCATCTCATCTTGGCACCACATTGAGGGAAAATGATGCATGGGCTGAAAGAGGATTAGCATCAGGCCACCCCAGGAATGGTTCACGCAGACTGAAAGTCTCTCCCACCTGCCATCTCCAGAGCTCAACCAGGTTAAAACCAGAGGAGCCCACGACATGGAGAGATCTCCAGGGCAGGAGTGAAGGTTGAGAGATGGGCAGTTGATTATTGGCATTTGCTTTGATCCAGTCTGTGCCCTCAAATGAGAGTGATGACACCCTGGGTCTCACCTTCACTACCCATCATCTGGGTGGGAGGACATTTATCAGCCTGAGATAAGCTCTGCACCTTTGTTTCAGTGTTATGGAAGTAAATTTCTCCCTGTGGGTGCCTCCTTTTAAGCTGGGAAATGGCCTGCCATATTGTGACATATGCAAACACACAGCAGGCGTGTATTAGCTTTTCTGTAGAAGCACTGCTATTGATCCTATAGAAAATCAACCTGATAACATGATCATAATGATTTTTCCTTGAGGAGGATAAAAAATCTCATTGCAATACAAAGCCAGAACACGTACAGTGGTGGATGGACACCAGAGGAAATACCAGGAGGGTTTCTGGACACACAGAGTATTTCAGAAATCTTGGTTGTTTCTCTTTTCTGAAGCTTGCTTGAGGTCTGGCTGTGTTCACAGATACTGCATCACACTGACTGGGTTATGCAAGCTGGGATAGATCTACCCCACCAGTGAGTAGGTAAATTTAGAGTCACAGGGGAAAAAAAAGCAGAGCCATGGGTTACTGTATCACCAGCATGAAGGATGTAGAGGACAATTCATCAGCCTGCTCAACAGAGCTGCTTCTAGATGTCTTCTTTAATCTTCTGCCCCTTTTTTTCATGCTGTCCCTTCAAGTCTGAGACCCCACTGAGGACTGCTTTCATCCCACAGTGTGATGATGGAAAATTTCTCATGGTGCTCTGAGAGTCGATGCAGAATTGTCCCCTGACAAAGAGGACACAGGAGTCCTCCATAGCAGCTCTCTGTGCTACTCTTTTGGTTTCAGGGACAAAATAACCTAACGCTTGCTCAGAGGTTAACGTTCTTTATGGAGAGATGTCAAGCAGCATGAGGGCCTTCATGAAAGGTGTCTCAAAGCCTCTGCAGTACCAGGGGCTTTGAAGGAGCACAGTTGAGTTGGACAAGGCACCAGCAAGGTCAAACCAGCAAGGTCCCATATTGGGACCCCATGCATTAGACCTTCCTCTCAACTCATGGCGATCTGAAAGGTCTGAGCCGCTCCTGCTTCGCTGGGGGTTTCCTCCTGCATTCAGTGCTCGCAAGGTGTGTATAAGGGGGAGGCAGGGTATGGAGAAACTGCTGAGATGTGATGTGTTGGAAAGCAGAGGGCATGACCAGAGAGGATTGGCAACCAGCTGTTTTCTTTTTCCAGCTCTGAACAATGATCTTGAACAAATTCACTCCACCTTTCTCCAGCTATTTCCCTTCCTGCACACTTTGCCTGTTGGAAGCTTCGGGTCGCTATTTAAAGTGCGCATACTCCTGTAGCACCTTGAAGATGCTCTCACAGAGGAATAAACCTCTGGCACAAGAGGATGGCATTAGCTGATGCTGTTCAAAAGCTGTCCTCCATGCAAAGGCAGCTACCTTGCAGCAGCGAGCAGAGCGCATCCCCTCAGAGCGTCTTTTTGCTTCACGATAAAAGGCACATCTAAGGCACATCCTATGGTGCCTGCTGGCCAGAGCGAGATGCATTCAGCCTCTTGTTCTTCCAGCGGGTAGCTGCCAGCAGCCGAGATCAGCTCAGTTCACATTTCTGCCTAGCACAATTAATCACAGTGTCACGCTCACCAGGACAAAGCACTGCTTCACTCCAAAGTGAAGAAAAACTAAATAAATGTGCACCTACAGAGAAACGTAGGCTAAGGCAGAGCGAAAGTTTGTCATTTGATCTACTGGACAAACCAGTTTTGATACAGGGGAGAGAATTTACAGCATTTTAAGCTCTTAGGCTTTCAGTCCCTAAGCATCCAAGCACTGGAGCAAGAAGGAGTCTGTAAAATATCCACACGGTTTTATTTACAGGCCATGTGTCAAAAGCTGAGAGATGGAGGAAAAAAAAAAAAGTGGATTTTGCAAGATATCAGGGCAATAAGGGAACAACAATGAGGATGAACATGGTCTTGTGCAAAGTTTTCTATACTTCTGGTGTCTAGGGAATTGATGTCGGGGTGGGTTAATCTCCAGCCAAACTCTACCGTGATACCTGCACTATGGAAATGGGGAGATGCCTGCAAGGAGGCAGATTTGCCAGGAAACTACAGGACATGGATGGCATGGGCATTCCCCACCTGGAGTGGATAGCCGGAGGATGTTGCTGACATTGGTGGGATGAGACAGGGTCAGAAAGGACCCATTTCTGTTTTCTGGTGGACTGGAGCCATTCCCAGCTCTGCCTTCTCATCCCTGTGTATGTTGAAGGATTAAGACTCGAACATTTCCGTGGCTTTATTTCAAGCAAGCCAAGGTTTCCCTTGTCCCTGGTCTCCTGCCACCAAAGAAGATGCCCATTTTTCTTCTTCTGTAGCCAACATCCTTCTCTTCCCCATATTGGGACCCTGTCCAGTTGTGTATTGGACAGAGAAGGTCCCATGGAGTTGTACTGCTTTAGGAAGTACCTAAATCACCTTTAAATCATTTTGATAGACCCAAAGACACCTTGAAACTACACAGACCTCATGAGAGAGCTTTCTCTTAGGAGAAGCTGGCTAACACTCCATGCCAAAGGAGATGGCAAATGAAGAAAGAAAAAAGCTGTAACTCTGTGAACTCATAAATCACCAAAGTCCTGAAAGAGGAAAAAAAAAAATACCAGCCCAACATGGCCTTTTTGGTTTGCAGATAAGCACAAAGTTTGGCAGGAAAGAGATTAGGGCTTTTTCCAGTCCACCTCGCAGGCGATAATCCCCACAGCAACCAGAGCTCTGGGTTACAAACAGCCACACGTGTTCCCCCAGCAGAAAATGGGAAAGACCAGTGGGGCAGGGGGATAGGGCAGGGGGCGGTTCATGTTTAACTCTGTTTTCTTCTTATTTCTTCAAGAAATAAAGTTTTTCCTACTGCAGAGAAAATTGTGGCCATCACTAGGGGAAAGTCTTGACTGATCCCATCCACACACCTTTTTCTGCCAGAAGGGCTGACCTCTAGAGAAGCATTTTTGCTGCTTTTGCTAATTCAAAGCTTTTGGGACCCCTGTGATGTTTCTTGGGAAACTCCAGCCTCACTCTATCAGCTCTTGCCAGCAGCCAAAGAGTTGTTATGATTAATGACAGAAGACAACTGCCAATTGTAGACACTAAGAATTAAGCTGTCACTAACATTTAGAAATCAACGTTAGACCACGGGAGGGATGGGGGAGGAAAATGACAGTTGTACAATATCTGCATCTGCAGGCTCTGATGCTCTCCGCTGTTCCTCCTGGGGTGGCCTCAATCCATCCTGAAAAATAAATTGAAAACAAATAATAAAAATAAATGTAATATAAAAATATATTTAGAAAGAAAATAAATATTTAAATTTCTTAGAAAGACATCATTGGAGATGCCCAGGATCCTGCCAGGCACCCAACTGCTATCCCAAAGGATGCAGGTCTCCCATGGGTCTTGTGTCACACCTGCCAGCCCTGTGTGGACATTGCAGATACCCTGAAACGTCTCCAGTGGCATCAGACAGCTGTGTTCAGGTGGCTTGGTTAAGTCACTGCAGCTCTTCCTGAAGCACAGAAACTGGACAAACAAATGAGGGAGAACAAATGAAAAGGACCAAGGATGATGGATAAACAAAAGTGATAAATTCAGGCTAAGGGAAGTGGAAGGGGATACAGAGCAAAGAGTGGTCCCAGTGTCCACCAGGGCTGAACCTAGGGATGCTGGGGGACAAGGGAGAACCCTGGAGGTAGCAAGAATCCTCTTAAATTAAGTAACTTAGTAGTTGAAGAGCTATGCTGAACCTCATTCTCACCAACAAGGAAGGGCTGGTGGGGAACATGAAGCTCAAGGGCAGCCAGGGATGCAGTGACCATGAAATGGTGGAGTTCAAGATCCTCAGGGCAGTGATGAGGGCACACAACAAAGTCACTACCCTGGACTTCAGGAGATCAGATTTTGGCCTCTTCAGGGGTCTGCTTGGTAGAGTACGATGGGACAAAGCCCTAGAGGGAAGAGGGACTCAAGAAAGCTGGTTGATATTCAAGCATCACCTCCTCCAAGCTCAGGGGCGATGCATCCCAACAAAGACAAAGTCAAGCAAAAACCAGGAGGCCTGCATGGATGAACAAGATGCTCCTGGATAAACTCAAACACAAAAAGGAAGCCTAGAGAGGGTGGAGGCAAGGACAGGTAAACTGGGAGGAACAAAGGACTTGTTGTAACCTTACCTGGAGTACTGCATCCATCATAGAATCATAGAATGGTTTGGGTTGGAAGGGACCTTAAAGATCATCAAGTTCCAAACCCCCTGCCATGGGCAGGGTCACCTCCCACTAGCCCAGATTGCTCATCCCATCATTCTTCACATCCCCCATTCCCACAGGGGAAACCTGAAGCAGAGACAGGGAAGGGGACTGGGAAGAGGACCTCCCCTTCCACAGTGGGGGGCATTTTCCTATCTGAAGCTGATTAGATTTGGGCAGAGTGCTGCTTTCCGGAGCACTCCTTGCACAGCCACGGTGGGGAGGGGGTTTCCAGAGGTGGCAGTGACACCTGACACGGCGAGGAGGAAGCAGTGGCCTGGATGACAGTGACAGGCTGAGGGATGTCGGTCACACTCTGTCCCCTGAGTGATCCCAGCCCTCTGCAATGCACAGATGGCTCCTTTCCGTCATCTGACCTCATTGTTTAATCTGACCTGATCCGGTGCTGTAATCTAACGGCCATTTTAATCACCACTGCGACGCTGGGATTGTTTCCCTGGGCTCCACCCTGAATTCCTTCCCTCTGAGGGCACACGCACAGCCCGGATGCCGTCCATGCAAGGAGACATCCTCAGCTAGCTCCTGCGTGGAACCTGCGTGGGGGCTGCTCCCAGCTTGTGTAGAGAAGGTGCTGCTGCTTGCAGCCATCACCATTTTTTTCAATAAAAGGAAATTTCTGTTTCATTAAACCAGCAGAAGTTTCTCCTATAGTTGCTACAGGTGCTCCTGGAGATGTAACACGCCCCAGCCACCCACCCCAAGGGTTTCGAAGAACCCTGGATATTTTTGATCAGTACTTCTGTAGCATTTGGTGGGGGGTTTTAGAAAGATCTGACAGTTAAGGAAATAGCCTTGGTCACAAGACCCTTGGGTTTGCATCGTGACTCTGCCACCGACACCTTGTGCGTGACCTTGGTCAAGTCATTTATTCTTGGTGGCAGCACCTAAACTGTAGGAAGCTTTTCCCAATTTCCTGCTCTACACTTTGTTCTGGTCCTGCTCTGGCTCTGTGTTCAGACTAAGGCAGCCACAAGTGATCCCCAGCCCATCGTGGGAAGGTAGCAGATAGGGCAGCTTCCAGGGAAGCTGCAGTGGTCTCCAGTCCTCTGTCTGCAGACCAAGAACTCCTTGCCTCAGTTCTCCCTCTGTAAAGGGTTCAGCACAGCCTCTCCAGATCTATATCCATGATTAATGCAGCAAAGAAGAGCTGGGCAGGCACACAAGGCAGCTGAACAGGGCTGCAGGCACTGATGAGTCCCAAAGGACTGCACCCAAACCAGGTCTCAGCCCACGCTATAGCATTCGGTGCCTGATGTACCCAGTGAAGCATACACACGCATCCCTCCATAGAGCCAGAAAGGATTTACTCCATCCCCCCTCTGCCCGCAGCCTCGGAGGGTGGTAAGGGACCTGAAAAGGTCATGCAGTCCATTACATCCCCTGAAGGCAGGATCAGCTCTCCGATGGCCCCCACTGACAGATGTTTGTGTAACCTGCCCTGAAAGACCTCCTGTAAAGGAAGGCCCACATCCTCCCCCCCAGCTATCTACTTCTCCTCTCTCTGGGGTAACTCACAGGATTTTCCCACGCTGTCCGAATTACATTGCATTACCCCAAGCTACAGAGAACTGCTTTGCTCCCAGGGACGGCATTTGCTGCAGCTCTTTTTCCCAGACTGAAGAAGAAGAAACAATTTGCTAATACCTTTGCAGTGAGGGAAAGTCTATTCTAGTCTGTCTTTGCCTCACATCAACACACAGCCCCTAATTCACAACCCTGTCAGCATCTAGGAGAGGATATGGCTCAGCCAGGCTCTGTCTGGCAGCAGAAGTGGTGTCAGTTCTTACTCTCCCCAGAGGCAGAGCCCTGTTCTCTGCCATCTGATAGCAAGAAACAAAAATAAAATGTTTCCCTACATCTGATCCGTTCCTACTCCAGGCTAATCTGTGATGCCCCTTATTCAGCAAATTTTGCCCTCCTGTGGTGTCCCCAAATCATAGAAACAGAGTCACAGAATGGTTTGGGTTGGAAAGGACCTTAAAGATCATTCAGTGCCACCGGCAGGGACACCTCCCACTAGCCCAGGTTGCCCAAAGCCTCATCCAGCCTGACCTTGAACCCCTCCAGGGATGGGGCATCCACAGCTTCTCTGGGCAACCTGGGCCACTGCCTCACGCCCTACACAGGAAAACATTTTTTCCTCTTCTGTTTCAGTAAACTTTGCCTCCACTCCTTTCTGAAAGGGTGCTGCTAACAGCTCTACTTCATGTTCCTACAAGGAACAGCCCTCAGGTGAAAGTGGATGTTGCACGGAGAAGGTCCAGCTTCTCTCCATCCTCTCTTCTTCCACTACGGATAATTTACTCTGGTTTTCCTCTAAGATTGAAGACGTTGGCAACTGGCAAACAAATCTTTATGCCGAGACTGATGGCTGCTGGAAAATGCTCTGGCCAGGGTTTGAGATGACACTGTGTTGTCTTGCTGTTGATCCCCATCTGCCGTGTTTCCACCTCGAGGACAGCATCTGCTCTACCCTCAGTTTAAGTTTGCCACTATCTGTTTTAAGGAGACTGCTGAGACCATACCCAAGACATTTACTTGCCTTCTAATGGTGAAGCTGTCACATTTTGCTGTTTTTCTCTGCAATCCAGTGTGCTAAAACAGGAAAGTAATTCTAGGAATCCTGTGACACTCCATTATTTTAGCAGCTGGGACTTTACCTCAAAAAACACATCCTCACGATCAAAATGAAAGACTTAGCAATACCAATTCTTCTCTTTCCTACAATATTACATCGACTTTCTTGCTGAAATGATTTTCACTGCAATATTCTCAGTGAAACTATTCCCAAATACCTGAGCTTACACTACAGATTTGGCTGGGAAGCCAGGTTTCACAAATTCTCCCAGCTGATTTTCCTTAGAGCTTGGAAATCCTGAGGTGTTTTTTCTGTGTCAAGTTCACTGTATTTGATTTGGTAGGCTGAAAAGCACAAACCAGGTCTCTCTGTGGCCCTATTTTAACCACGTTATTTAAATGTGCTGTCACACTGGTCTCGGTACTGCTTGAGAACTATACATCTGCCCTCTTGGAAAGATGTGGCTTCCAGGGACTGCAGACAGGAGGATGATTTCTGGGTGCAGTGCACTGAAGGATTTAAATGCAATGTGCTCCTTTGGTTCTGAGGCACCTATTAATTAAGGACTGATTAAGGTTTGGGAATTGTTTTGTACAACTGTTTTGCAGGGACTGGTGCTCTGCCAGGGCTGCCTGCACCAGCTACACTCAAGGCACTCAGAGATGTTGGGTGTCTGGGACAAGGTTCATTTAAATGTAGATGTATTTCATTTGCAGAAAGGGTTTTGTACACCTTCTTCATCTCTCGGCCCTGTGGCACAGTTTGAATCTCACGTGTGTTAGGCAAGATGCAAGTTCTGCTTGCAGAGGGGAAAATCATAGAATCATAGAACGGTTTGGGTTGACGGGGACATTTAAAGGTCATCTAGTCCAACCCCCTGCAATGAGCAGGGACACTGTCAATTAGATCAGGTTGCTCAGAGCCTCATCCAGCCTGGCCTTGAACACCTCCAGGGATGGGGCATCCACAGCTTCTCTGGGCACCCTGTTCCATTGGCTCACCACCCTCACAGAAAACAATTTATTTCTAATAGCTAATCTAAATTTACCCTTTTTCAGCTTAAAACCATTATCCCTTGTTCTATCACCACAGACACTGCTAACAAGTCTCTCCCCATCATTTTTATGAACCTCCTTTAAGTATTAAAAGGCTTCAAGAAGGTCTCCCCGGAGCCTTCTCTTCTCCAGGCTGCACACCCCCAACTCTCTCAGCCTGTCCTCGCACGGGAGCTGCTCCAGCCTCGGACCATCTCCGGGGCTCCTCTGGCCCCGCTCCAGCAACTCCGTGTCTGTCCTGTGCTGGGGACCCCAGAGCTGGGGGCAGCAGGGGGACAATCCCCTCCCTTGACCTGCTGCTCACGCTGCTGGAGATGTCCCCAGGATACAGGTTTACGTGGGTGTAATGGGCAAGCCAGGCCCTGCTCTCAGAAACCACACAGAAACCAGAGGAACAACTCTCTCCTTTCACTGGCTTCTCCGATCTGATGTTAGGTCAGCCTGCCATCACCACACCATCCAGGCATATTCCCTGTGGTGAGCTTGGCCATGTTATGTAGCCAACAGCCACAGGGCTTCTGTTCCTCCCTCTGAATAATTCATCACCTCCACAGTGGCCTCAAATCATCTCCTAACCCTCAGCAAATGTTTTTCACTGCCCAGTCTCATCCATCTCGTTGAACTGTATCTGCTCTCACATTGTGGTGTTTACGTTCTTCAAAGAACCGAAAGCCGTTATCCTATCTTCGCCTTAGTCATAGTTTGGCCAGGACACATATATTTCTTTCTCCTTTTATTTTCTAATCTGCCCTCTCAAGTCTCTCCCTTCAGGAGATTGGTCTCACAGGCTGCTTCGGTTTCTCTGTTTATCTTGGACCAGGAACAGCTTTTTGAAATCCTAATAACGTAGATTTTGCAAAGCTAGCTGTGAAGCAAGAGACTTTCGCACTCAACAAGCTCATGGGGTGGCAAAGTGCCACGGGACAGCTGTTGAACCGAAAAGGGATTAATGGAGCTAAAGTGGATGCCCTTGAGCCATGAACCCCTGGGCTCTTGAGTATCTCCTCTCCAGAGGAGTGACTGATGTGGGCTAGGCTGTCCCACCCTGATCCAAACTCATCGGCAGGATCAGAGCACGAATCTTGGCAAGAAGCTCCTGTGAAAGCTGCTTGAAGAGCACGTCATGGGGCTGTGTAAGAGGAGAGGGCAGTGTCCAGTCTCTAGCCCCCAGGCTGTAGGATCAGCTTGTCCCTGAGAAATGTGTCTTTTCCTGGGGCAACGTGAGAGTGGGATTTAGTTAGATGGCATACCAGTTGATGGTGTGCTATCATCTGACCCCTTCTCAGCCATCATCATCATCACAACATGCAAACAGGCTGGAAATCCTGGCTCACCCCAGCCCTTTGGGTCTGGTTGGTGGGCTGTTGGAGGGAAAGGTTTGTGATAATAGGGGCAGAGAAGGAGGAACGAGACAGTTCTGCCAGTCCATCGCTCCATGTGTGAGAGATGGCAGGTTTGACCCCTGACTGATGGGAACAACATGGGAAAAAGGCTCTTCTCCTCACTTTGGGATAAAGCTAGATCAGACCCCAGGGGACTTATTGAAATTAAAGTGCTGCCAGAAAGCACTGAACCACTACAGCCCTTGGAGCTTGGATTATGGTTTTAGGCTGCCTGTGATGTTATTGGTACTTTCTGTCCATGCAAACTGAAACTTCTTGGTAGTTACTGCAACCTCCATTAACTTTGGAATGGATGAGAAGCTGAAATGAGGGTGAGTGGTTCCTGGAGATTTCCTGCAGAGCAATACCTTTTGGTGGCATTAGCACCGGGGAGAGGTTGTGCAATCTTGGCGTGGTTGTGCCATTCAGTCAGACAACAAAGAGCATGTATATGCTTTCTGTGTAGCCTTACTCTGGTTAAAAAGAGGGAAAAAAAACCAGCATCCCTGTAGGGACTGTTCTTCTCTTAAGATCTGTTAAAAAAAGAAGGCAGGCAGGAGGGCAATGAGATTGCAAGGGTACAGCCAGGACAGGGTCATGGGACACGAGGAATCCTGCTCTTGGCTCATCGCAGACTTGAGCTGAGGCTTTGGCCAACTCCACCTCTCTTTTCCATTTTGCTTGCTGCCTTTTGTGCCTTCATATTGGAATTTCACAGGAGGGTTTCTCTGTGGGCGTGCGTGGGTGCCCGCCTGTGTGTGCAACACACTGACGTCTCCCAGTACAACGGCAATATAAATTATATTGTGTCAAATTCTTGGAGTGGTGGTATTGGAAGAGTTTCCTCCCTCAGAGATTTCGCAAAATAGCTACCTGTGAAATTAAATTAAACATTGCTTCTCTTGGGGTTTAAACAATACACTCCCTTTAGCTTGGGCTAAGGGTTTTTTATACTATATTACTTTATAGATTAATAAAATCCAGGAAATTAATTACCTTTTTTTTTCAATAAGACTTTTTTTCCTTGTAGATTTTAGATTTTCAATTTACAAAGAAAACGTAGGGGAACCTGCAGGAAATCCCACGTATGTGAGGAATGTAACCTTAAGATCTGGTTCCTGGTACCTGGTCTGCTCTGCTCCTCGGATCTGCTCTGCCTCCCCCAGCTGATAAGAGCGCTGCTGGGTCTGCCTGCCACGCTCATTCAATTACTCTTGACGCTGTCTTTTGTCTCTGGTGGGCCCTGGACACACACAAATCAAAGCTGTCACGTCCTGCAAAGCCCTGGTTTGGCCTGGAGTACAGAGATCTCTGAACTCTGCCTTGTTGCAACCATTTGTTATGGGCAGAAGAGGAGTGGGGTAGGAATTTGGATGCCTCTTTTGCCTTGTGCCCCAGCCCCAAACACTAATCTTGAGGGATGAGGTTTTGCAGCACTGTGTCGGCCAGAGCTCTTCTGGTGGTCCAGGGAGCTCAGCTGGGAGGAGAAGAGCAAAGCACGATTAAGATCCTATCATAGCAAGGATTTGAAGGACAGAAAAATCTTTGTGACTATCCTTTTTGTCTTCCAGATCACCCAACCTCAGGTACAGACCCCAAAGGAATGTGTAACTGTGCACACGTGCACATGCGCAAACACCCAAAATAAATCCCTCCAGGGAAAGATAAAAATCCCCCTGTCCCACTTTGCCAGGACCATTTTTTTGTTTTGTTTTGTTTCTTCCTCTTGCTGCTATCAGCCAAGGTTTTAAATTTTTTTGGGAACAGTTTTTGCAGCAAGCTCCTTGCCTACTTTTCCTGTGCCCATGACACCCCTCGACATGAACCCTACGACCTGGGGAGATGCAAGAGCTGGCAGAAGACAGCCCTGCTGGAAAGCTGGCCAGGGATGGGTTTGGCCAGCAATTGTCAGGCAGGTACCACCATGTCCCGGAGGTCACTAAGGTATTGCCAATATTTTCCCTGCAGAGCTGTCTCGGGGAGGACCTTTCTGAAGTGCAGAGGGCAGCAGTTTTATCTGTTGCAGCTGGTTATCTTTAGACGATTTTAATAAGTCAAGGGGATTAAAAACATTCCTCCCTCCAGCCTCTTCAGAGGTGTTTAACCCTGTCAGGCTGTGTGATGAGGAGGAGAGCTTTTGAAAACCAATTGCGTTAAAAAGGGAGATCTGGAGGAGCTGGCAGTCATCTCCTCTTGAGCAAGTCCTGTGTCGAAGGGATGATCCCAGCTTCTAAACCGTCCTTTGTGGGTAAACATACTTGTACCAACCTGAGAGAAAATAAAGATGTCCAAAGCCATGCACAAAAGAAAACCAGTATATTTGTCCCACCCTTGCTCCACTGGATGTTATCCCCATTGCACAGTGTCAGAGATCTCATTGCCATTTATTGGGTGGTGTGAATCATTCCCATACTTCTCCCCTAGAGTACATGGCACACACATTTTTTCCTTGATTTTGGCAGTTTGGGAAGGTTGGCTGGGGGTCTGGAGAGGAACGAGAGCATGAATGTTTAGTGATCAAAGAAGAGGCAATAACCATCCCAGTGGTGGCCTCTGTCCCCCCATCCCAGGAAGTCCCTGCTGGTCCAGCTCCTTTCCTGCATACCTCCCATCACGTATAACAGCCCCACAGGACCCACAGTACCCATAGGTCTGGTTCCTGCACAACGGCCTGCAAGGCAAAAATCCCCATTAATTGCCATTGCAGGAACAGTCTGCAAGCTTCTCAAGTCCAAGCCTTTGCACCCAGCAGACCATGACAGAGGTCCTGAGCTTGACACCCCACAGGGAATGTTGTCGTTTGGGTGACTCTCTGCCATGGCTCTCCGCCGTCAGGGTAATTTCAGTCTGAATCCACCCCAGGGACCCCCACAAACCATGACCCTGAGCTTGCCCGCCTGCCTGTAGGCATTATCTAATCATCCTTTGAGATTGTTCCCAAAGGAAATGTGCTTCCCTTCCCAGCAAAGCCTTTTCCACTGACAGAGATGGAGCACTGGTGAACCGAGAGGTGCAGAGCCGGCTGCACAGAGCCACCACCTTCCTGCCCAGGTCTTGAGGGAGAAAAGATGCTCAGTGTAGCACTTGCTTCGCTTTTGTGGAAATCCAGACCTTCACAGTCTGTTTTCAGCTTCAAAGCACAGCTCCCACCGACCACTTTTCAAAAGTGGTCAAGTGCTTCTTCACACAGTGACAATAACGATCTGCATGTTTCTAAAACTAATCTGTTGGGTTTTTTTCATGACGGCAACAGTTTGCAGAAGTAGAGTCACTAAAAGTAAGATAAAATGAGCCAACAAGACTGTTTCCAAAGGCCACGCGTACCTGGGAAAGAAAGAGCACAGGAACATGAACTGGGGCCATGGTTGTGTCACACTAATGGGAATAAACCTCCTGGTCTAGCTATTGCTGGTGGGGGACCATGACTCCAGGGTAAATATGCACCCCAGCAGTGAATGCCCTGAAGGACAGTGAAGCCCCAGATGAACAAGACCACCAGGGATGAAAGTATGTCCAAAAGAAAGGTGGGGTGTTGGCCATGGCAAAGAAGCTAAGTAAAAACAGGTTTTTCTCTCCTTTTCCCACATATTCTCCATCTCAGTTGTCAGCACAGTTAGGAGACAACAGGGGAAAGTACTGGGTGGTTCTGAAACCATTGGATGTTGAAAATTCATCAGTGTTTTCTGCTCAGAATAGTCAGCATTTAAAATAAGTAAAATTTCTGCTTCACTGGGTTTTGGAATCTAATGTTACTTTTGTTTCAATGGGGTTTTTTTCCTAGAAATTTTAAATTCTTTACAAACAAAAACCCAAAAAGCTCATACATCAGTCCCAGTGGCTGAGGATGAACAACAAACACAGACAAAGTGCATCAGAATTTGCTGGAAACATCACCCCTGGGATTCCTGCCTCAGTTCCCCCTTCTCAGATTTCATGATACACCATCTAAAGTTTATGACCTGTGACTATGCAGTGGCATGGAGCGTGTTCTGCTCCTGCTTGCCCCAATAAGCAACACAAGGTGACATTTTCCTCGAGCTCAGGGAACATTTTGAATTTAAAATATGGTCCGACATTGCCTCTGAAGCAGCCCTGTGCTTGCATTTTTCAGGGGATGCAGCATTGAAGGGGTAGCTTTCCCTGTTGCCACTGTCACTGTTCTCTTACAAATGAGGTCCTAAGGGGTCCAGTGTCCTGGTCTCAGCTGGGACAGAGTTAACTTTCTTCCCAGCAGCTGGTGTGAGGCTGTGTTTGGGTTTGTGCTGAGGAGAAGCTGATCACACACTGATGGGCAGAGCTGCTGCCAGGACAGTCAAGGACTTTCCAGCTTCTCTGCTGTGCCCGTGTCTGCAGGGGCAGGAGGAGCTGGGAGGGAGCACAGCCCCAGTGACCAGCCCAGGATTCGACCTCAGGGTTAGGACTGAGACCCAAACTGGCCAATGGTCTACTCCCCATCATGCAAATCATGCCCAGTATATAGATGAGGATCTGTCTGGAAGTGCTAGCTCTCTCACTTGGTTGGCTCTCTCGGACTCTTCTCTTTTCCAAGATTGTGGTTGCAGGACTCTCCCTGCTCCAGGGTTGTTAGTTGAGAACAGGCTTGGCCTTGGTCATAGGGTAGTCAACAGTTGCACTGTGTACCAATCGTTTGCATATTATTATGAGGATTATTATGATTATTATTATTATTTTCAATTTCATTGTCATTTAGTTCTTAAATTGTTCTTATCTCAACCCACAAGCCTCTTTTCCTTTTGCCTCTTTAATTCTCTCCCCCATCCTTGAGAGGGAGGGAGGGTGAGCGAGTGGCTGTGTGGTGTTCGCGGCTAACCAAGTAAGTTAACCCACAACATCCAGCAAGCTCTGAAGAGCTGCAGTATCACAGGCACTAATGCAGAAGACAATAGGAAGAGTTGGCATGATTTTAAAACGGAGGAAGAGCCTCCTTTCGTAGCTTTATTTGTCTGTTTTTATTGTGCATTGCTCCAGTTTCATGCTCAGATATCAACCACGTGTCTATGGGGATGGTTAGATCCAGCTCTCATTTTGGGTGCTTACCTCCAAGGACAGTAAGTGACAAAGCCAATGTCACAGCCACCTCTGTGAATGCAGAGAACTGTCAGACAACACATCCCTCTGTGTCTAATAAACTGCTACCAGGTCCAACAAATGTTAGCTGTCTGCACCATACAAACCCTGACTGTTGAGTAGGATTTAAGCATCACTTGTTTTTCTTGTAGACCTCTAATTCAGATGACTCTTCGACGTGGAACCCAGTGTGACTTTTGACATCTTTTGTAGTAGAAGCTCACATCCTAATTAAGTGAAGGAATGAGAAAAAACAGCTGCCTTCCTGAAAAGGGACCCTCCTTACAAATCTCGTGTTAAACAGGAGGAGCAGGAAGATGTCAACAGCTGCATGAAATCACTATAATTAAAAAAAAAAAATAAAGAAAACTTTACAGTAAGCAGATAGCTGTGGGCGTCCTGCAGTGGGGAAAGGTTAATTCCAGCCTCATCTCCCAGCTGGCTCCGTGAGGACAGAGGTTAAAGATGAAGCTATAACATTCACATGTCAGCACAGCTCAGATCCCTGGTTAGCAGTCATCCTCCTGGACTCTGTGTCTATTAAACCTCTTCCCCCTGTTTGATAAAGACAATCTACCTTCCAGCATCCTTTAATGGAGTTAATAAATAAGTGTTATTAAATATGAATGCTGAAGAGGTTGTGTCTCCACTTGAGACGTCTGGTCTCATTCCTTCGAAGACAAGTATTGAAAATAGAAATGCCTTGTGGGCTACTAGTTAGGCAAACCACTGAAAACAACTGGAAGCTGGAGAATATCTGGGAGGGGAGTGTTACATGTACTTGCCCTGCTTGGACCCCTCCCTCGGGGTCTGCTTGCAGCCACTCTTCTGTTGGCTTTCCTCTTACAGACAGGGTCAGGCTGCCCTACCAAAGCCAGACAGATCTCTAAGAAGGGGAAAAGTTACAGGAAGAGGGGGAGAATCTGAAAAAAAAAATAATGTTTAAAGCCCAGATGCTTCTGAACACGTCCAAGGAGCTGGTAAGTTGCCAAATGATGCTCCAGGTGGAGTCCTGGCAGGACAAAGGAAGAGAGACTGTCCCTGTTGCCACTGGGGTCTCCCACCCTGGTTTACTCCCTCCTCAAGGCTGACATTGACAAGGAGATCCTGTTGTTTGCTGAGGCCTTGGAGGAGGAAAGTATAAATAAAAAAGTGAAGGAAAAGAGCAGCTAGGATCACAACAGCAAGCTCTAGAAGAGTGCTTGCAGCCTGGTTAATTTGATGCACTGCAGAAGGGACATGGGTCAGAGGATGCTGCAAACTACTTTGTGAAGATGTCCATATACCCTGAAGGAGGTTTTTTTCCCAGTAGAAGAACCCTCCAGGGTCTAGCTGTGGGCAAATATGCCTAGGTAATTAAATATAGCTTTGAGTCCACTTACACAGCTCAGTGATAGCTAAAATATCCCTGGCTGTGAGTTAGGCAGGGCAGCATCTAAAGTGTTTTAGAAAGATGCAGCACTCTCTCCTGTTCTACTGGTAATTCCTTCTCCTTCCAGCCCCTGTCCTGAAATTCTTTGCTCCTCACTAACCTTGTGTCTCATCAGGGCCTCAGGATCTTCCCCTACCCATACTTTCCTCCACACAATCCTTACTGGACTTGCCCTTCCTCCACTCTTTACCATGCCAGAAGGCTGCTGTGTCAAAGAAGGGGTGATTCATTTGCTAGATGATCTCTAAGGTCCCTTCCAACCCAAGCCATTCTGTGATTCTATGATTCTGTGAAATGCAATTTAATTTTGGAGTTCAGAAATTGCATGGGAATGTATGGTATAAAAACATGAGTAGTCTGCAGTGAACGATGTAAGCTACGGAACAGACGGACAAAGACATTTACTAAATCCTTCCAAGGCTGCAGAGAACCATAAATCTCATACTTACTTGAAATTTGATTCCCTACATGGGGGGTCTGGGCAACCTTTATCTCTGAAGGTTTCCTGTGGGCTTTCAACCTCTGTACTTCGAGCTTTGGACAGCACTAGTCAGGGAGTTGATTTTTTCTTCTTCCTAAAGTTTTGTCAAAAATGATCCAGTCTTCTAAGTGATATTTTCCTTGGAATACGGGTGGATGTTTTTTCAAGTGACCAAATTTTTGTTTACGTTTTTTGTCTGTTTTGTTGGTGGAAGTGTTTTGTTGTAGTGGTTTTTTTNAGGAGGGTAGATTCAATCTAGATATAAGGAACAGATTTTTTACAATTAGGGTTGTGAAACACTGGAACAGGTTCCCCAGAGTGCTGGTAGATGCCCCATCCCTGGAAACACTCAAGGCCAGGTTGGATAGGGCTCTGAGCAACCTCACCTAGTTGAAGACATCCCTGCCCATGGCAGAGGGTTGGACTAGATGAGCTTCAAAGGTCCCTTCCAACCCAAACCGTTCTATGATTCTATGATCCCATGACTCCATAAGATACATGTGCTGATGTGTGTGTGTATACATACGAGCAAGTGTGTGTATGATTGCTCTACCAACCATCCCCCCATAGCTACAACTAAACCAAACATTTCACAAGTCTCCTTGGTGTCCAGCAGGCAGCGTGAGGCATTATTCAACTTTTTAAGTAAAAAAAATGGGCCTGTGACCTGCCAGTTTGACAGGCTAGTGCAGACACAGCTTGTGAAGCAGGTTACCGTACACATCCTCACAAGTCTTAAAGTCCCAACAGCCAGTGGAAATTTGGGTGGTAATTCAGTGGTTTAGAAACTGCAGACTCAAAGTCTATCCCACCCATCCATGGCAACCCGAATTAGGACAAATGGTGAAAAGCTACTAATAACATTGAGGAAGGGCAGTGATAAGGGAAGAAGGAAGCCCTCTACACCCTCATCAGGAAGTAGAAGACCTCGAATACTCATAGCTGCTAAAGAGCAGTTGTTTCATCAGAGGTATTTCTAGCACATCTCTCTTAATTCCCTGTTCCCTCCTCTCTCTTCACTCCGTTATTCCCATTTGTCTAGGTTGTTCTCTCATTTACTATTCACTTCTTTTAGTGTCTAGACAACCTGATGTGGTGGGCAGGTCTTGCTGTCCAGACTCACACTGATATCTTGGTGTCTCACCAGTGTCTCCCAGAGGATGAGCCAACACCTTCAACACCTGCATTCTTCAAGGCTTGCTTCTCTGCCATGAAGTGGCGAAGAGCCACGATCCCACACCCAACAGCTGCATTTCTCTTTTCCTGTGTAACTCCCCTTTAGTCAGTCCAGCAAGGAGATCTGGTCTCCCAGACCTCAGTCTTCCCCCAAATGCAGCTGGTCCTTGGGTCCAAGGGACATGTCAGTGACACAACCTCTTCCCCAAGACTTGGCAGGAACTGTGTGCAGGAACAGATGGTGGTGGGGCTGTAGCTCTGTTTTTTTCCTTCCTTCCTTTGGAAAATGTGATCCTGTCTGTCCTTAGTCCACCCTTGATGACCCCTTCAAGGGAAGAGTTGTAGCACCAAGAAAGGGATTGGAGCCACCAGGTTAGAGACATCTCCACTGTCGTTGAGGTGCAGAATTAGGCAAGAAGGATGTTCAGTCTCATCTTCTACCAGCCTCATCCCCCCCTCTCTGCAAGTACAATGAGCCCATCAGCTTTCACTGAAGGCTGACACAATGTAAGGGGATGTGTGGAGGGCAATATTCCTGCAACCCCTCCCTTGCAACATGAGATAGGCGTGAGTCAAGGTACACAGCTCACTTCCTCCATCACCTCCAGGTAAACCCTACCCTGTTATATCACAACCATATTTTTTTTTCTAAATTGAGCACTCATTTGTGGCAAAGCAAAAAAATGAGACCTTGCATCAGACGAGCACGCTAATGCAGAACAATAGCAAAGATCAATAAACAATTCAATCCTTTCTGAGAAAACAAGTCTGAGGCAACCTCCGGGAATCAAATAAAGTGCACATACACATGAACAGCAAAACCCAAACACTCTGCATATTAATTCAAGCCAACTGCTTTTCCAGAGTAGAACTCAAAAAACATAAACAAGTTACTACAAAAACAGAGGAAACTGGCTGGCATTTCCCAGTCTTCCTTTCACAGCTTTTGAAGATATTTGATAAGAGATCCTCTCAGTCTTTTGAAGTCAGGGACAGTCCATTTCCAATGCCAATTGAAAGGCAGAGTCATCAGATCCAAAGGAAACAGTGGATTCCATCTCTGCTACATAAAGACCAAACTTCATGTTATGGATCACAGCTCCTCCTCCGGTGGGACAAAATAATCAGAAAATGCCTGAAAGCTTCCAGGCAGAGTGTTTCTGATCAAGGGGACAGGTTAAAGAACAAATACCCAGGCAGGGTCTGAGAAAGTGGCCCCTTCTCAAGACAGACCTCTTATCAGGAGCATGACACATTCAGTACTTAAAGCCTTTTTCAGCCTCAAGTCCCAGTGGCAAAAAACCATTTCAAGCAGAAGTCTGGCTCCACCACTTGGCTATTTCCATTGATTTTCCTTGGCAGCTGCATGGATATTCTGGGGACTGGGGCCATGGAAAGGGCTTAGCTCAGCAGTTCCCAAGTTGTAGGAAACCTTAAGGTCATTCAGCATCGTTTACGTACACACACACACATGCAAGCTGAACCTATGCATGCAAGTGCACAGATATTTAAACCTGTCTTGGTATCTTTACCTGGGGTAAGCAGGCAGCTGCCTGGGCAGCAAACACAGCCTGAATATCTCAGCTTCTTCTGCCCCTGCTCACAGCTCAGTGCTGACCCAGGTGTTATGCCAGGATGCCACATTTTTCTCCCCCTGGATGATGGTACCATTGCAAAACAGTTTAGCTGGCAGATAAAATTACTTCTGGGTTGGATAGCTACCCTCCTAAATACTTCTCTGTAGCTCATAGCAGGATAAAAGAGCTCAGCAGAGATATTACCACTTGGTACAATGTGTGCATCATCCTGCTCAGGGTGTGTGTACTCTTGCTAAGCCAGACCTAGACTGGGCTGAGTGACCTCCTCTCCTCCACTCTGTTCCTAAGAGAGCATTTGAATCTGAACTGCCACCAGGCCACCAACAACTTTTGTGGATGAAAAGCAAAGAGTCTGTGGGGGTTCACATGTTTAAGCCTATCTACACAGACAAAGTCTGTTCTTCCAAGAGCAGGCAAAGCCGTCAGCACCTACTCTTGACAAAGCATCCGTGCTAGGCTAACCAGCCAGTAGTTCCTGGGGACATCCAGAGAGAAAGCCCATAGAAATTTCCCAAATACTTTCCAGGGACATCAGGCTCTTAGTTTCCTTTGGCTACAGTAAGAATATGCCTCAGAAAGTGCTGAATAAAACATGCTGGTGGACCTCCACTTTGTGTTCTTAGTAGGTTGTGTGTTGTCTTTTCTTCTAAAGTCATTAGTAGAGTTTTTCTGCTGCTGGCTAGTGGTAAACATCAAGATCACCTTCAAAAACAGTGGTGACCTTGCATGCCAGTCTTTGCTGCCTTTGTACTTCATACACTAACTCAAGATGTCCCTTTTTCAGGAAGCTCAGCCCATTGGCAGTCCTTCTGTTTTCTAAGCAACCTCTAGAGTTAATGGTGCCGCAAGGAAGGGAGAGACTCCACGAGGTCCCTCTCAACCTGTAGTGTGTGATCCTGCGAGCTGACTCCTACCAAAGCTCGAACAAGCAGCAAACTGCCTTGTACTTCACAGATCTGTTCTCCCAGTACTGTCCCTAAAACTGTTTATAACCTAAAATGGGATTTTACCTGGCCAAGAGGCAACCATCTAGATACCCTGCACAGAGCAAAATAGGCAACTCCAGAATGCAATTCATCTCATACTAGAACAGACAGCCAAGCCTGTGTGAGTGAACTGATCCCTAAAAGTGTCTGTTCCTCTCCATTAAATATTAAGGCAGCAGACATGACCAGATCAGATGCAGGACTCTGAAGTTAGTGAAAGCAAACCCTTTACCATCGCCCTGCCAAGACTAAAAGCTCATTTGCCTCCTAAGAAGAACTTCTTGCAAGTTTTTTGTAGTGCAACGTCTGGAGTTATCTGTCAGGGAAAACAAGGCAGAGTATTTCTTCAGTTTTAAATATTTTCCATTTTTTAAAAAAAAAGTTTAAAAAAAAAAGTTTATTGCATTTGGTGTTATAAATGTACCTGTTCAGCAGATTGGATGGGGAGGTCAAGCCACAAGCCCACAGGCATAAATTGCTCTCATTCTCAGCTGATGTCTTGTCAGGAGCTGGTTAAATGCACTCTTAAGTCTAAAAAAGATCTATGTAGAGGACAGAGCCTTCAGTAGGGTGAATCATCATCTGCTTTAATAGGGACATATCCTTCCCAGGGCTACTGGGAGGACTTGTGTTCAGGAACACTTTATTCTTGGAGGAAGTAATTTCCAAAAAAAAAAAAAAACCGAGGAAGGGTGGGGTCACCATTACAAGCTCTGATGTTATAAATGAGTAAAACTTTTTTCATTAACCCATCATCTGATCTGCAGTAACTTACTACCCATATTTTTGATCTTAACACATACGGATTGCCAAAGCCCATCAGCCTGTACTACACCTGTGTCAGGGCTCGCTCAGACCACTCACACGAGCAGTTACCAGGGGGTTCAGCTGATGGGTTATAGATTTCTATGGCATGGTCCCTCAGTTGCTTTAGACCCTGTGTGTACCTGTCAGCCTAAGACATCTGGAGAATTCCTTTGAGCAAGAAAGCCCATCTGGGATGTGCAGCCATATGTACCACCCCCTCTGGATGAGCAGGATGTACAGCACTAGGCATAAGGTACTCTCAATTTTAGCCACAACCTGCACTGTCTGGGTTAACACCATTTTTAACACGCACAGAGGAATGGTTTGGGTTAAGGCATCACAACAGACTGCTGAGAGCTTGGGTACTTAATATATAACCAGTGTCAACACAGCTGCGCATACTAAACCATAACAGCTGATGTTGATCAATAATCTCTCAGCACTGTGAATATGTGGGCATGGAAGAAACTGAGACAGGGAAGAGGACAAGGCTACTATGCCTTCTGTCTGCTGAGCTCTGACGCTTCTCTGCGTGGCCCAGATCCATGAGAGGTAAAAGAGAGGCTCTGGGATAAGAAAATTTAGGTTTCAGGCGAAGTAAGTCTGAAGAAGGAAGCTCTGGGAACTATTTGAACTGGGCTTTGCTACTTTATTGTGCATTTCTTGTCTAACTAATGCTATTCATAACGCTGGAGTGTGTAGTAGCCCAAAAGAGAGTATATTTTCATTGTATGTGTAAGCATAATAAAAGCAAAGCTTGCTCCCAGAAAGCTTTAGAGGCTTAGAAAAAAATATTGTTCATATTTGAGAAGACAGAAGGACTAGAAAGAAAATGATAGACCCAGGCATAGACAGTAGATCATTGGCAGAGGTAGGAGACGAACCCAGCTCTCCTGGCAGCCTGTTGCTTTTTTCTCCTGCCTTCTCCGGCTGACAGAATCAAAAGCTGGAGGAAGGGAAGGACTGGGAGATGACAAAACCAGGCAGATGTGATTTTTAAGAAGGACACCTGTCTGCACGAGTAGCAGGTTTCCTTATCTCATCGACGCTTCTGTTCTATGAGCGTAATTATTCACCTCTCCTTCTACTGCCAATATCAAAAGCAGCAGAAAACCACTGACCCTTTTTTTCTGTGTTTCCCATCTCCATCCATTTTCTCTTGACATTTGCTGTGAGTACGGAGTGTGCGGTCCAGTCAGAAGACCAATGGCCCCCTGTGATGTACGGCATTTCATTCTGTTACAAGCATGCGTTTGCTCTGCCAGAGATACAGCCCTGAATTGGGCAAAGAGCAACACAAAGCCCCCAAAGGAGATAATTTATCCTTTTCCCAGACACATCCATGAAAGCAACTTATCTTCTCCTTCATCCACCCAGAGTCAGGATGTGGCTCTTATCTGCCTGTAAACCAGACAGAGTGGAGCATGCTGCCCTTTAAGGTCAACCTGCTGAAAAGAAAAAAGGAGAATTAGCAGCATTTTTAAGCTTTGGTTTTTTCCTAGCAACTTGGGGATGTTGGACATGCCTGTCATCACAGAAGTTACTGAGGAATGGGACTTCTGCCAGCCTTTTATCCTCATTTCGGAGCACCTACCCCAACAGTTTGAGATAAGTTTTCAGGCAAACCTGCTCAGCTGATGTGCCAGTACAACACTTGCTGGCGTTCAGCTGTCTAAAGGCTATCGTCCCCTCTGCTCCGCTCTGGTGANATGTCCACATCAAATCTACAGCTGAACTACCCACAGTAAGGTTCTTTTGCCTCCTGCAGAGAAGGACTTGGTGATATTGGTGGAAGAAAATTTGGATGTGAGCTGGCAATGTGTGTTTGCAGCCCAGAAGGCCAACTGTGTCCTGGGCTGCATCAAAAGAAGGTCGAGGGAGGGGATTGTCCCCCTCTGCTCCGCTCTGGTGAGACCCCCCCCAGGGTGCTGCACCCAGCTCTGGGGTCCTCAGCACAGGACAGNAGCAGGGGGGGGTTTGGAGTAGATGATCTTTAAAGGTCCCTTCCAACACAAATCATTCTACAGTTCCATGGTTCTATGTATGTGCTAGAGAGCAGGCCAATACTGTCAGTGGACGAGGTATGATGCATCCTCTGCCAACACAAATGTCTGTAGTGGGTGAGAGCAATCACATGCCTTCCACTCCTGGCTATCTGTTGACTGTAACTGGAGCCCCAGTTGCCATCTGAAAAGTGTCTTCCAGCTCAAAAAATGCCCAGTTCAAGTGGGGTGAATCCACTCTTAAAGCTAGGTCAGATGAATCCCACCCTAGTGACTCAGAGAGAAGGAATTGCATTAATATGGGCATGGGTGATGAAGTGTTTCCTTTCATTTGTCTTGCACTCTGACTCCTGCTCATTTTACTTGGTGCTTCCCTGTTCCTGTGTTATGAATAATAGTGAGTAACTATTTCCTACTCACCTACTCTGTTCTTCATCCACTGCTCATAGTTCTAGAAAAGAAACTAGAATAATGCCATACCAGAGATACAGATACACTGCAGATTTAAGCAGCTCCATGCTGTTACTTTCTGGTTTGTTCATTATTTCTTTCCAATAATTCCTAACATTCAGTTCCCCTGAGCTCTGATGCTAAGATCTCTTCTGAGTGGAAATAGCTACTCTAGAGACCATCACTGTCTATAAAACTTTAGGGCTGCGTTCCCCACATGTGCATTTACTGACACTCAGTCTCACCTGTCTCTTTGGTGCCTGGTCCCTCAAGAGTTTGAGATGTTCCTATAATTCCTGATGGGAATATTAGTTTAAATTGCCATGAATAATTCTGTGCCATCAGCAAATTTTATCACTCCTTTATTGTCAATCTTTTCCGTATCATTTACAAGTGTGTTCAAGAACACAGCTCCCAGTGGAAAGCCCTGTAGGACTCTCCTGGCAATGTTTTCTGTTATCAAAACCAAGCAATTCTTTCTTTACCTTTTAATCAATTAATAATCCGCAAGAGTAATCCATCCCACAACAATTTCATTTTCTGAATCCTTTGTTGAAAGACCTTGCTGCGAACTCTTCCATTTCCACTATACCATGTGTTAAGTCCTCCAAAACAGTTTGATTTGTGGTTAATTTCTCTAAAATTCCTCTTCCTCAATATGATGCATTTAGCCCTGAGACTATGGATGCTGTTTCTCCTTGTAGACCTTACCAGTGAGTTTAATACATGTCAGCACTACTCAACTTCTGTTTCCCAGATCCCTCATGGTCCCCTTCTCAAAAATTCACAACACAACTGCTATTTTATGTTTCCCTGCAGCTAAGTCTGATTGAAGCGACAAGTTGCATACCAAGACTAATAATACAGTAGTTTCCTATCTCCGCTCCCCCAGAACTCTTGAATCATGTTTCCTTCCTTTTCATTGATTTTTTAAAATTTATTTTACTAACCCTTCTGTTAGGAATTATTCCTTTGATTGACCCACTGCCTCTTCTGCCCCAAGATAAATGCTGATGTAGGAACCATCTTAAACTACTCCGTAGTTAACATGATTGGAAGAATTCATCAAGCCTTTCTGCAGTACATAGCAGCTGTGTCTTCCTTCCCCATCTCTTTTACTCCAGTTATATCTAAGTCCCACAGAGTCTCTGGCAGATTCTTGCACCAATAAATTTAAGGAAGATTTTATTACTCTTTCATTCCTTTAGTAAAATGGTTCTCAAAATCTTTTCTGCATGCTCTATTGATGTTTTATGCTAAACTCACAGATATTAAGCTCTTCTCTATTTCTCATTTAAGTATTTCTAAGGATTGCTTTTTTGCATCAATCACTGTTAGTCTTTTACTAATCATTTGCCTTATTTATCTAGGTCTAATCTTTTTCAAAATCTTTTTAATGCATGGTACATGTTTATCCTGAGTCTGCAGTTTTTTGCCTTCAAAGTATTTGCTGTGCCACCTGCAGGCATTTTGCACCTTTTGCTATTTCTGTTTGAAAGCTCCCCCTTTTTTACTAAGTTCACCTTTTTTGGACATAAAGTTTCCTTAGTGGGCTCTTTTGTCTTTTTCTCTCTTGCAAACATTTGTGCTTATGTATATTACATTCACTATCACAGCACAGTGTAGGTTGCCTTTGGAAGTTGCTGGAATACACAGATTTCAGGAACAAGGAAATAAAATCCTGTGATTCCTCCTATGTAATGCCATTCTTTGCATAGCTTTTTTTAACTATTTTATACCTCCAATAGGGAGCAGAAAAGGCACTGGATGCTGGCAGTCATTGATAAGAATACGCTGAGACAGATCTAAGGACCGTAATTCACTCACAGCCTGGAAAGAAGCTCTGAAGGTCTCTGGTCAAAATTTCTGCTGCAAGCAGGGTTAACTTCAAAGTTAGTTTTGGTTGTGCAAGACCTCACCTAGTCAAACTTTGAATTGATTCTGCAGCTGTTGCAATAGTCGGTCATGCCCATNGGTACATGTTTATCCTGAGTCTGCAGTTTTTTGCCTTCAAAGTATTTGCTGTGCCACCTGCAGGCATTTTGCACCTTTTGCTATTTCTGTTTGAAAGCTCCCCCTTTTTTACTAAGTTCACCTTTTTTGGACATAAAGTTTCCTTAGTGGGCTCTTTTGTCTTTTTCTCTCTTGCAAACATTTGTGCTTATGTATATTACATTCACTATCACAGCACAGTGTAGGTTGCCTTTGGAAGTTGCTGGAATACACAGATTTCAGGAACAAGGAAATAAAATCCTGTGATTCCTCCTATGTAATGCCATTCTTTGCATAGCTTTTTTTAACCATTTTTATACCTCCAATAGGGAGCAGAAAAGGCACTGGATGCTGGCAGTCATTGATAAGAATATGCTGACACAGATCTAAGGACCATAATTCACTCATAGCCTGGAAAGAAGTTCTGAAGGTCTCTGGTCAAAATTTCTGCTGTAAGCAGGGTTAACTTCAAAGTTAGTTTTGGTTGTGCAAGACCTCATCTATTCAAACTTTGAATTGATTCTGCAGCTGTTGCAATAGTCGGTCATGCCCATTTTGAAGAGTTGCACCTTAAATCCAGCCAGAATTTTATTTTCTTCAACTTTTTACTTGTCTCTTACCATGTCACTGTTGAACTTTGAAGATTGTATTCTCTGAGCAAAGTCCATTTCCATCTTCTGCATAAGCCTCACAGTCTACCCATCCAGTCCACACGTCTCCAATTTGAATAAAAAGACAATACACGAGACTATGTCAAAAGTCTTGCCCTAGGTAGAGGTAAATGACATCAGCTGCTCTTGCCTGTCTGTAGAGCCAATCAGCTCACCACGGAAGTCAAAGAAGTCCAAACACCGTTTATTCTCAGTAAATCATGCTGAATGTTCACAGTCACCTTCTTGTCCTTCATGTGCCTGGAAATGGTTTGCGGGGGGACTTGCTCCATTATTTTCCCAAGGACTGAAGAAAAGTTGACCAAAATTAAGTTCCTTGGACCCTTTTACTTGCCCCTTTGAAGCTGAGTATATTCAGAATTTTAAATGGCATAATTCATGACATTGATCTGAGAACACTTATTTCAACTTATCTAGAAGAATGGAGAGAAAAATTATAGAAATGAATGTGTTGCTTCTA